>JAVCKT010096783.1:0-12545 GCA_032273925.1 Rhynchotus rufescens | reverse complement strand
TCAGCAAACTTGCTGAGGGAGCACTCCAGCCCTTCATCCAGGTCGTTAATGAATAAGTTGAACAGGACCGGACCAAGAACTGACCCCTGGGGGACACCACTAAGTACAGGCCTCCAGTACAGGCCTTAACATACTATAGAAATCTTTATCAGAGGTTTCATCATGAACACGGTCAACTGAAACATGTATCATCTTTTCATTTGAGAGCTTGAAAAAAATAATATAGAATGTTGAAAAGCTTTCTTTTTTTTAAGTAGAGTGTAGGCTGAAATGCAACGAAAATACAAATTTCAATGTCAAGATAGGCAGCCTAGCTTGTTTGAAAGCATCCACTTAAGTTAAAATCATCTTCCTAATTCCTTTGCTGCATTACAGTATTTAGTACTTTCCTAGATACTTTCCTTATTCTAATGCTGGTCAACACTTGCTTACTAGGTTATCATTACACCCATCATCATCAGGACCTTAGTAAAAAAGACTTCTAAGTGCAAGACTTGAAGTTTTCTTTTTTTCTTTTTTTTTCTTTTAAGAGCAAAGACATGATGCAATATTTCTCAATCGAGCATAGGATATAAGCATATTAGTAAAGTTCATTTTCACTGCCATAAATAGATATTAAATATGGAATGCCATTCTACACATGGTGAAAAGCAGAACACCAGCCACTACAGCTGTCTTTAATATTGATATCCAGTTCCATAGACTTACATTTTCTTGAGTATATGCCAGTTTAATAATAGTACCTTACTTTAAATTCACTCAGCAGGCACTATATATTATCCCTTTTAATGCAACTTCTTTACTGGATACTGCTGGAGACTAAACTATTGTTCAATAACAAGATGTACAGGAAAGAGTTTAAAACTTTACTTAACTCTTAAAAGCTTAAAGATGACAATGTATTTTGAGCTTACTGACAGAACATACCCTGTCTTTTTTTTAAATTTAAAAAAAAAAAAACAAAAAAAAGAAATTCAAATATAGTTTCAAGTATAAAATGCTGACCTTTCCCTTTCATTTCAGATCAAGGTTATTTTGAAGTAGCAGATTTTCCTGCAGATTAGAAATCAGAAATTTTGGTCAGTGCTGTTACCAGCATCAGCATTTTTTTTCTTGTGGTAAAATCTAAGACATGGTATAGTCTGCAACATTTGATAAACTGAACACAGAAGAAATATAGCATCAAAACCAAGAGCCTGCTACCACCAAAGAAAAAAAAAAATTACTGTCTAAACATAAGCAGTGCCCTTAAAATACAGCTTCTCTAATGTATTCTTGTCTTGCCAGTGAACAGTTTCAGTGCTTTTTATTGTGAAGCTTTCGCAAGTATGACAAGTATAGCAGATTTCCTATTTTTCCTTGAACGAGGTATGAGACATTTTGGGTTCTAATATTAAAAGTTAAATGCAGCAGTGTGGCAGCTCTAACAAAGCAGAAGGGTTGCATCAGACTGACCATCTGCTTAGTCAGTTGAGGGGAATAAAAAATTATGTAAGCACTTGCTCCTTAGATTCACCAGGTTATTTGGTCTTCATGCCTTAGTGTTGATCAAGATAAAATTGTGCAGTCTCTGCGTTACTTGGAACTCTACAGAGTTTAGCAGTGAAGGATCAATGCCTGAACTGCTGTGGAATGCTGGTAGTCTCTTTTGATAGCAAAAACAACATTTTATGAGAGATTTAAGTCACTAATCTTTGTTTTAAGACCATCAAACACTTCACTAAAGGTTCACAGAACAGGTATAGCTGACTAGCAACTCCAGTGCTAATACTATTGTAATTCCCTATTACTTCCATGCCAAGAGCTGCTCAGAATCCTATGAGAGCAGCCCTGCTCAGTGCAGCCTGTTTTGTCACTAACCATATTTTCTTATACAAGACACTAAAGAGATTAAAGCTCAATCTAAGCTAACGGGCCGAGCTGATGAGATAAACCTTTTAAATGAATGAGCATCTCCCAATATCTGATTTATACAAATCCACTCAGAATCTTTGAAATCCTCTAGAATTAATGTCAGGTGGGACATGACTGTGGCACTCATCTGCAGGTCTGTTTATTCAGTCTAAGCTACTTTTTGGTATGGAAATGCTGAAACAGTCACCAGTTAAGTAAGAGAAAGCCACAGTCTGTATGTTCAAACCTCAAGAAAAGACGAGGCATTGAATATCTGCAGACCAAGAATGCCAAATGATAAAATATATTGCTCACCTAAACATCCCAGTGAAAAGCCTGATCCACATGCATCTGTCAGGAGACATACATACCTGCCCTTGTTAATTTTTCACAGTATCAATTTGTTTCAAGCACACTGAAATTAATAGCTAATGCAGGAATGCACGACCTATCAAAAGAGGTTTAATACTGAGGAGTACTTTGAGTAAGGTTGGAATTATGACACTTTCTACTTGGGAGTTGTTGTTCGAAGCGGGCATACAGCTTGTAAGTAGGTGGACAGATTAAAATTAAAACTCAGCACTACAAGCATTAAAAGGCTTACATTTCTGTGCTTAATTAGATGCTTAAACAAACCCAACTTTAAACTACAAAGTTGAAAAGTTTATTAGAACAGATTTTCTTGTGGGCTTTTGAGGTCTACACCATTTGCTCTAATCTGAACATAGAAAAGAAACATTTTCCATGAAATTTTGTCCCTTATTTTTGTTGGGAGATCTGAGACATAGAAAATTTTCTACAAAAATTTTTGGGGGTGTTTTTACCCTCTTACTTAGCTCTTATTGTTATACCCTGTAATAGGGCAGAATGAATAGAAGTTCATCAACATGAACTTTTCCAGTCCTTACTATATATTTGTGTGTATTAATGAACTATTTCTGACAGGAGAAAAATGCAATACCAGATATATGTTTTAAAGAGTCCCATCTTAACCATCAGATGAGATGAGTCATCTAAGTTCTTAGCAGATGAACATCTGCAATATTGTTTTTATTGCTGAAATCTCTTAGCAGAGTTAAGCAGAGTTAAGCTCTTCATAATCATGTGTTGGCTTTAATGGTGCTTTGCAGCATGATTTTGAAGGCCTGGAACTCATACTAGTTCCAACATGCTTGACAACTGAGAGATTTTTCTAAAAATGCAATTATTTCAAATAAGGATCCAAAAGATCTTGTTTCTGTTTCAGCAAGGCACTGAAACAGCAGAACTTCTCCAATCAGTGTGAATACAAACCAAATCTCTATTAATAATTTCTCACTCTCCAAAAATTTCTATTTGATAGGAGAGTGTTGGAAAGATTGATTGTACATATATTTAAATGTTGTATAATGAAACTTACATAACAATCTCATGGTTTGGCTACTTTTATCTTCTGTTTGACTGCAGATGGAAGCAATATGATATTCAGAAAGGAATCTGGACTTTTCTAGGTTTAAGACATAAAGAATTCATTCATAGTAATGACCTATGTTGAGTAGTACAGTAACAAAGGTATCTGAAAGGGCAGGCAATCCTCAAGTTTTTGAATGCAAATGTTTTAGATCTACATTTTATATGAAGATATATATTTTTTATTTGGATGAAAGGATCCACTCATTTTCATTTTAGATTAAAACTCCCTTCCTACTTATTATTTACTTATTTCAGGTAATACATCTTTTGTATTGGTTGTAGATTAGATTCCATGGCAAGATATATGTGTCTAGAACACAGCATTACCATTTAACATATTTAACCTTAACTATTATTGTTAGTAACGTTACTATCCCTTCCTATGCTGAAGGATACGTCTTTGGCTATACTTCATGCAGTGTGAATGAAGTGGCAGTGGCAAACTGGAGACTCTTTAAAATTATTTCTGTTTTATAATGCAGTCACTGAATGCTAGAAGATATACTTTAAATTATTCAGCTTTCTAGAGTGGTTGAAATTGCTGTGTAAGTACAATCTCTTAGAAATTGGTGAATTAGTGCACTAGAAAGTCATGACTATATACATGTATGTGTCTATATAATTAATCACCTCCATGTGGCTGACCTAATGGGGGATCTGTGATGGATTTTACATTACTATGCATCATGATGTTCGAAGTGGCTGTAATATATTAAAAATATTCTTAGCAAAAACAGCCAAATTGGTTTTGGCCTTTAAAAAATTAGCTATCTTAAACATACAATATATTCTAAAGCTATTTCTGGGAACTGGAACATCTTCCACTATCACCTCAGTAATTTGCCCTTCTCTGGTCATCTTAGCCACAACATCTTTCTTACACCTAACCTCACTGTGGTGCACTGTGAGTGGTGGAATACTCATAAAATGTGTTTTAGTTGAAATCACATAGGTTTTCACTGAAACTTAAATCATATACATAAGTATATGAAAACAGATATGTCATCTTTTTCAAAATTAGATGTGTTCACTGTGTTGATTTTTAAAGACCTGATGTGTAAATATAAAAGCTGCTGTAGTATGTGTATTATATGCTTATTTCAACCATGTCTGTGGAAGGGGCTGACATTAAATATTTAAGTTTTTCCGTACAATATATATTTCAATCACTTTACCACAACTGGTACTGATTGATACCTGTTCTAACACTTTAATTGGGATTGTCAATCTATTATTCACATATTTCATAAATTCTATCATCTTTGGGCCCTACCAAAACATCATTTTCTCTAGTATATAACTAAATTCTGCAAAATAAGAAATGAAGACAAGGTAGAAAGAGTTCTTACGCCAGTGATAGTCCCTTCTTGTGAAAACCTGCTATAACCACTTTTTTTTTTTTCAGATGCAAAACCATGCAAGCGCATGATACCAATATAGAGACCCCACAAACTCTCTGTCCAACCTGTTCCAGAACTTTTTTCCTCTTTTCCTTCTTTACCTATTAGATCCATCTTTCAGAGCTTGAACGGAATACTGAAAAGAGCTACTTAGGCATACTGCATAAAAGCAGTGCCACAGCAGCACTAAAAACAAAGCGCAAGCTGCACAGAGCTTTCTTCTCTAAAAGCTGAGCTGCTACTAAGGCATGATAGGAATTTTGGGTATTCCTTTCAGTAAAATGATGAACTAGCTACTCTGTTTCAAATTGTGCTTAGCTATAGCAATTTTGTCCAAATTCAACTTTTTGCAGAGCCTGGTTCTCCTAATTTGAATAAACAGGCAAATTAAATACACAGTGGCAAATAAATACGCAGTGGCAAATGGTCAAAATATGCTTTACTTGTACACTTTAGGATAACTATTTATCTTTTACCATTATTATTTGGAAAGAGTGTTGACCTGAATAGGGATTATTTGGAATTATATAAACAAGAATTAGAGAATTTCCAATGGTTTAGTCTGAAAAGGTACTAAAGCAGAGCTGAGCAATGGAATACAACAGTAATATGCAAAGGAAATTCTTTGCTGCCTAAATAGTATGTTTTCCCTCACCTGAGGTGACTTTAGCATAAGCTAAACTTCAACACAACCCGTCACAGGTCTCAAATTGCTACTGTTATATTTCTCTGCTCAAGCTGTAGGCCATAGCTTTTCTCTAAGAAAGGCACCTTTTCCAATTTTAAATGCGGGATCATGATATTCAACACTGTGGATATCATTCAGTTTTCAGGTTAGCAAAAGCTACTTATATTTTGTCATATATGACATATTTGATATGGTATATTAAAGTAATTGGGAGATTGAACAAACAACGATTTATGTATGTGCCAGTGCAGTGGAAAATACATCATAAACATTTATCTCAATTTCTACAACGTCCTCTATTTAAATGAAGCCAAGTTTATTCTTAATACTCCTTTGCTCATTCTCATTGTCAAATATGAAAGTAGAAATACACTGCTATGGGATGAACCTCAAATACAGC
Organism: Rhynchotus rufescens; assembly: GCA_032273925.1. Lineage (NCBI taxonomy): Eukaryota > Metazoa > Chordata > Aves > Tinamiformes > Tinamidae > Rhynchotus > Rhynchotus rufescens. The sequence goes on along the minus strand of JAVCKT010096783.1, from coordinate 6,712 downwards.
TGCATTGATAAAATCAACTTTTTATTACCTATATTAAACTTCTGTCTGAAACAGACCATCACTCCTTCTGGTGAGATACGTGGTATTTCAGGATCTCTGACCAGATTAGGAATTTCATAAGATCAGTATCACTAATATTTTGGTTTAGAGAGGCAAGCATCATTGTCACTTGGAGTAGGGGAAAAAAAAAATTGTCTCAAGACATTCACCTGGGAACAAACTGTGATTCTACCATCTTTGTCTCTAAAGTTCCCTGTCATGGTGCAAGTAAAATGAGTTACCTAAGACTAACATAAGTGGTTGTGTAAGGAATTAGGGGGAATCTTACAGTGGCTCTCTTGTAGCTAGGTTTCACACAGGAAAGAAGTGTGCACAGTGGTTACAGACAGACAAAGAGCAGATCCTCAGCCCATTTACTTTGTTATAGTCAAAAGGAAAATCGATGCAATTTTGCTACATTCCTATTGAATAGCTAAAAATGTTTTGTTGTTACACAAGCTTTTCAGATGAAACATGCTAATTGCAGTGCAATGCCCAATATACTACCTCTGCAGCTTCTCAGTTTGCCTACCTATTCTAGATGATGGTTTTGCTGTTTGACTTAACAGACTGGAAAAAATGGAACAACACATACAATGATCTACATGTAGCTAGCTTAGCATCTGAATGTTGTATAACAATATTTAACATTTATGTCTTTAGTACTTTACAATGCTTTACTAATATTATTTACCTCTTCTTCCACTGTCATTACAATATGTAACACAAGTGCTCAGTGTGTGGGCAATTTAAATTAAGACAATCCATCTTCTCCTTTTGTCTTAAGAAAAGTACTTACGATGTTTTGAAATCCACTTTTAGGCCCTCATCTTGAGCACATATAAAAAGTGGCTTTAATAATGAAGTCTGAAGGAGAAAAGGAAATACTCCTTGATAATCAGGTGATTTCTTTTTTATTTCAACTGAGTACCTACTCAAAAGAAAAGATATAAGTTTGTTTCAGTTTGAAGTGTGGGGGTAAATTTGGTAAGAGATGAATCCCTTTGCATTCTGGTTGATCCTCAGAGGTAAGAGGGACTGGAAGCGGCTGGACTAGACTTATCACTCATCACATATTTCCCGGCGGATGGCTACTATGTGACTTATCAGCTGCATGGCAACATCAGGTCACCACTTCCACAGGGAGTACAACAGAGTTTGACCGTGATGTCTTCACTCCACCCTCCATTACTTCTCTTGGCAGCTGCAGGGAGGGCAGATTTCGCTGCACAGGGAACCATGGAATAGCAGAGTCTGCGCCTACCAACCATCCTGGAAGTGGCAAGTGTCTACCACCCCAAGAAAGCCTCTGTAATGCCAAAACTTCTGTTAAGCCCTAGTTTTTCTCTAAATTCTCCCTTTTCAAGCAATTTTCCCACCAAGTTTCACAGACCCAAGATCTAAGCTTTCTGCAGGCACTAAAAAACATCAAAAGTCTTCAATATCTTTTGTGATAAAGCACCCAAGAAAATCAGTTTAAATTTAGAGAATTAGCAGAGGTCTTTCCTCCTCTCTAGATAAAGCAGACTGACCCATATGGGAAAATTATCCTGAGGAAAGATGTGTGCCAGCTGTAGTTGAAACAATTAGTCTCTCGGTAGAGACTATTCCCTAACTCACCTCAAAAGTTTCAAGTAAGGTTTACTTGCTGTGGAAACAACACACTGATAGAAACTGTCAACCCAAAGCCATCCTTATTAAATATATCTGCTTTTCATTTCAAAATATTATCAGCCTCCAGGGTTTTATATGTTAATTATCTCTATATCTTAATTAGGTATAATTACAGATAATTAACACTATCTCTAAATTCCTACAGCATTTATCAGGATAACTGTGTACGTGTTGACAGTAATCAGAATAGAAGCATAACTGACCAACTGAGAACATAACCTCAGCTTTGGCAATGCTTTGTGGAATCACTGCAGTCATGTAGTTTTTTTCTTTCCTGTCTCATACTGTGGCCATTAAATAGAAGTCAAGTCATCAGCTTAAGCACAAATTCTATTCTATTCAATGCTATTCTAAAGCATGCAAAAAAGGGATAGGATAAAATTTACTAGTGACAGGCAAGTTTTAAATCTTAAAAAAGTAACAAAGAAAGGAAAAAAAGATGGGAATTTACTATTATGACTTTACCCAAATGAAAAAAAAAGAGAAATATCTTACAAACATACTATTCTGAAGCCAATTAATAAAGAAATGAGTCTACTAAAAGGTTTTTGTTTTGTTTTGTTTTGTTTTGTTTTTTTGTAAAACTATCCATTGAATTATGGAAATTTAGGGTAATTTGCCTGAATGGGGCAAAAAGTGCATTAGAATACTTTTATTGCTCTATTTTTTCCCCCATTAAGGAGAAAAGGTGACACTTTAAAGTAGTTGTGAGAAAGATTTACACAGATTTGATATAGGTGGGGGGAATCTCTGTAGTTTTCCTGAAGTTCTTCTAGAAAAGAAAACATTGTTTAAGGAAAAATCAGTTTTTGCTTCAGGATACTTCAGGATTTTGGGAGAATGTCTTGGGATTATGAAATTGTCATGATACATTGGCCATGTTCAAATAATCACCGTGAATCACAAGAATATGCTCTAAATCGACAAAGCCCTGATTTGAAAGCAGATTACGTATCTACTGATCAGGAAAACTGTGATTCTTCCAGCTTCATCCTCAGAAAATGCATGACCTCATTTGTGTAAAAATACTATTTCTTAATTTACATATGCTGATTACAAAGAAGAATTCTAGGTTATAAATCAAACACTTGAAGATTAGAAAATGTCAAATATATGACTGCCTATGCACATATATTTCTCCAGAGTTTTCATCCATTTTATAGAATGGACAAATGAAACCTTCACTAATGTCTGATTGGGAGATGAAGATTTTCAACCCTGTTAGTAAAAAATGAACTTGCAGGTATTAAGCTGTTTTACCTTCTTTCCTGCTCTAAGACTTCCCACAGTCACTTTCATGATGATATAGCTCAGACCCTTTTTAATATTTATGCTCAGTTTTTATTATTGCCTCCTATTAAAATGTCAATTTTTACAAATAGTAAAAAGAATAATTTGACTTCTAAATTTTTAATTTGGGTTCCAAAATCATCAGTAATGATGCTGAGCAAATAGCTAGATTTTAAAGCAGCTGAACATTTGCAATTCACTTTGGTGAAATACCTGAATGCTCAGATGATCTGAAGATCATGACATCTAAATTACAGGCATGCAGATTTGAAAATGTCATCCCCTACATTTTCCTATTAGTGATTTACCTTTGCTAAAACGTGTAAATCTTATTTGGTGACCAGATTAAAAAGCAGATATATATGACAGTGCCAGTAAGAATTTACAAAAAAATGTGTAATAGTATGTATTTGAAGATTTTTTTTTTTTTTTGATTTAGACCTACTTTTGCTTCTACTTACCATTTCTTACTATTTACTCTGGTTTAAATATTTCTGTAGAAAATCTCATCTCTAGTACAAACAAGCTTTAAATTCTAAAATAAAGTATAAAATGTAAAATAGCCCAATTCCTCAGTATATTTGCTGTATATTTGTATATGTATATTTGGTGTTACACAAGATCTCATCCTACATCTGAACAGCGAGTTGCTTTTCTTTGGTTTCTTTGCTGAGGCTTATAAGAAGGGTGCCAATTTGCACTTTTCTATTGTTCACACAACAGTCCCTGGTGTACTAATAGCCCAACTCAAATGTTATCCTGAAATGGGAACCTGATTGTACCATCTACAGTAGACTGGAGATCTATGAATGTTTTAGTGTGTACAGGAAAGCCCAACACGCTTCCCACAGTGTGAGAATCTGCTTGTACAATATATACTTCTCTGCTGCATATTTTTATTGTTTCGTAGTCAGTCTAGCTTGTTGCTTTGCCCAGCTGCCTCAAACTGCTGAAACTCCATTTTGGACTTTTTTGTCCAGTTATTGTAGATTATTGTCAAGTATGCCTGCCCCAAGTGTGAATATTACAACAGAAAAGCCCTACTTGAATTCCTTTGTCCTCATTGCTCTCCCTTCTGTCCATCCATGGGGCTTATCCTGAGATTAAAGCTAATTAAGGATATTTATGAAAAGGGTAGTACAGAAAATAAGCCAAGGTTGGTATATATGATATAGAAATGCTATAAAAACTGAACTAATGGCTTTAGCAATGCCATGAGTTGTGACAGCCAAGTTCTCAACTGCAATGGCAAGTTCTAAATGGTAAGAACTCCACATCTCAGAAGGGTAAGCACGTGATATGTTTTATTATGAGCAATATAGGACATCTCATTTGTACTGTACTATAAAATGACACTTGCACATTAAACTGTGCTCTGAGAAAACAATATAAAAGGAGATGCCTAATAAGACTTCCAGGGCCTCACTTCAATCCATTGACTGGATCGGTCTCACACTTCCAAGTTATCCCATGTCTCAATTACACTCTGTGGAGACCCTTTCAAAGCAGAAAGAAGAAAGATTTGTCCATCTTACCCAGGAACCAACATGCTACACTTCTACTCAGTTCATTGCTGACAACTCAACTCCAAGACAGAAATGAGTAGTACTGCCTGGAATGAAAAGTTACACGAGGTAAATATATACATATATAAAAGGTGTGGAGAAGAAAAGGAGTTCTCAAAAGGCATAAAACTTAGCAGATTCTTCTAAATGATGCATGAAGTCATGAATGCATGAGGAAAATTCTGTAGAATTCATATGTAGTTTGGTCTTTGGTAGTACTGGTGCACATGTAGTCAAGAACTAGGCAGAATGCCAGGACTGAATTCTCACAGCTCCTTTACCACAAGCCAGTTCTGCTAATAGTACAGGTCAGGCTAAGGAGAGTGCTACAGTAATGCATCAAAAGTAAGCTAGAGATAGTCTTTAAACACAAATGTCTCCAGTTTCCACCTTTGCTTGAACTTATCGAGAACTGAAGAGCAGGTTCAAAAATAACTGGAAATTTTAATTAATTGAAAAAAAAAAAGCCATAAAATGCCACCTGCGTTGCTGTATAATAGGTCTGCATTCTTTACCACCAGGCAAATGGACTTTCAAGACGAAGACAACAAAGCAGGTAGAAAGAATTTCCCACCTAATACATATGATTTAGCACTTAGAACTTCAACTTGCACGCATTTAGGAAATATCATTTCTTACAGAATGAGATATTACAGGGTGGCTGGTGCTGCTGACAAGCTTTGCAAATAACTAAATCCTGGAAAGCATTAGGTAGTCTGCTGTGGGGAACTAAACTACTCTGTCTCCTCATAGGTACTTTTGTTTTTCTGGCCAGAGGTCAAAGAAAATGTCTGTTTAACATCCCAAGTTTTGATCAATTCTATGTTAAGAGAAATGTGGTAACAAGGCATTGGGGTATGGGGAGCAGTGTGACTACAGCTTTAAAGATGTAGGAAGCATCGCTCTATAATTCCAGTACCTGCGAATCAAATACAGCTGTTATGTGCTCTGCTGTACATTGTTTCACAATATTAAAACAACTATTTATTTATCATTTTTAAAATCATAACTTACTACTCCAGCTGAACATTGAAATACATGATACAGGAGTGCTGAATTATATTTCTAATTGAAACTTACTAAAGCTATGAATTTTGTATCTTTGGTATTAGAAATTACCCACACAACTAATTTCAGGCACAGCTAGACGCATCATTTCTCAATTCAGCATTTAGCTGTTCAGATGGGAGCAAACACCAGTGCTGTAAAGTACTAACACCATTCCTGGTGCCAGTGATTTGCAGTCCTATAATGCCCAGTACATGAAAAACTGTCCCATTATTAATGCATCAATATTCCTATAGAAAAGATGCATTTCAAAGCTCTTTGAGAGGGGTGCAGTTACAGATTTGATTATCAACTAATGCAACTCAAAATGCACACAGACAAGCACAGTGATATAAGAAAGATCAGGCACAAAATCCAACGAACATGTGGGTATTCTGGAGATTGTGAAATGCAGGGAACGCTGAAGCTTTGTAGACATTAACTCAGCAGTTGTCCCAAGCATTGTCTTTGCCATAATAGAAGGTGCAAAATCTGGACTACAGGAAGCCTACAAATTAAATAGCCACTAAGGGAACAATAGAGAGTATGGAAAAGAAACGGAATGAGGTGGTAGGTGAGATATGTGTATTTACCAGGATGGTTCCCCAAAGCACGCCAGCCATACTGTCATTAGTCAAGAGAATTTCAATTCCTGTTTGAAATAAAGAGCTCCTCTCTTCACAGAGCAGGGAGGGCTGCCTCAACAACTTCCCTCAGAACTGCTGAAATTTGAGGCGACAGTTTTGGCAAGTAGTTGGGGTGCTGCTAACCTCAGACAGGACTAACATTACAAAAATCATGTTTATAATGTGTGTAAAAGTAAAATATGAGGCTCTAAGAATACCAGCTAAGAATACAAATGCAGACAACCATAATTTGCTTTTTTACTGGATGGTACCATTGTTAGAGCTGGATTTCCACCCTGGAAGAACAGCATGTATTACTAACAGTAAATGGCTGAAAGGTGGTTGGTCTGACTATTGTCTGTCATTAATGAGCTTGTATTAAAATAAAACCAAAAAGGAATAAAGAAGATACAGCAGTACTACAGAAAATCAATATAAGCACAGAATTCTTCTTTCCTTTTCTACTTCTGA
>JAVCKT010096782.1:0-12547 GCA_032273925.1 Rhynchotus rufescens | reverse complement strand
CATGGTTAGAATGATTCTTTATTTCACAATGACCTTAGTTTGTAAAAATAAAAGATCATTTCCCCCAATCAAATATGGAAAAATATTTATCTCAGCCTAATAATACTACAACTTATTAAGTGAATTAAATTCATTTTCAAGCTACACTTTTTTAAGGTCTTCCACTGCTTCTAGTATTAGACACATTCCCTGCTTTCCTTAAGGCAAGATGGGAAAGGAGGAAGGAAAGTCATTCTTCAATGTTTAACATGTAATTTGTAAACAGGCTAAATTGCTTGTATTTTGTCTTCCTGCTTCATAACTCTTCTGCATTTGCATTCAAAGATAAGTCTTCAATGTCTTACCAGGGGTAAGATTTAGGCTTAAAATATTAATAAGAGAAAAACACATATTCCAAGGGAAGGTGCTGCTAACTTTACATCACTTTTCATATAGCAATATAATGAAACCATTTGTTAATAATATTAAAATGAGAACAATCAAATCCAATGATGACTGAAAATGGCCTAAAGCAGAGCTCAAATATTGATTTAGTGGGAAGTTATGTGCTGTTCATTATTAAATCCTACAACAGCATCTGAAAGCATACATTGCTTTCGCAACTTAGCCAGATCAAGATGAATATAGCATAAAAAGAAAAATAAAAAAGCAAAAACAAAAACTCTTAGCTATTTCCTATGACAAAGAATAATTTAAATCCAAGATTTATTCTTTCACTCTTTCATTGCATTGGGAATGTATTCTTCTGACTAAGAGAACAAGAAGTCTAAATCAAAAATCTAACCTTTAAAGGTCTCTTTCCCAAAGGCAAGTGTGGATTTCTAAGTTGATCTACATTACAGTAGGATTGGCAGAAGATCTGCTTGTACTGGCTAAGGAGCTTGTGGTATTTTCTGCAATTTTTTTTTTTGAACCATACTAGAAAAACTAATTTCTTGCTGGTATGCTATTGCCAATGCTAGAGTTTTGGAAAAGACAAGTCTGCTGTATGTGTGTACCTGTTCACCTCATGTAAGACTAAATGCAGGAAATCATTCAGAAGATAAGTAGAGGATGATAAATCTATAATTGAATCTGCTTCTTAAAAATAAGATTATACCTGAAAAAAATTTCTTGTCTTTTATTTTCTTTTGATTAAAAACAAATAACAACAAAAAATGATGTAAACTTGTAAACTCTTGGCTAGTATGAATCTCTTTTACCAAGAAATTCCGTAGGAAAAGTTTCATATGGAATGAAAGGAGAATTTATGTCTCATTACTTTTGTGTTTCATGTATTTCCATTTAAATGTATGGACTTATTACTTTTTTAAAGGAAAGATGATACAATTTTCCTTTCCACATTTACATATGTTATTGGTTATTTTGCATACAATCATTTGAGTTCTCCTTACTAATCTTCTTTGTAAAGCATACAAGACAGATTACAAAGATTTTCTTTATGTCAGTATTTCCAATTGTTGTTTACTATTTCCAGGCATAATCATTTCTACCACAAACTTCTTTCATTAATATGGTCATTTACAATTTTTACTAGGACAGAAATGAACATCCATGTTTCCAACCAGTTTCCACCAGTTCTTTAATTGAAACTAAAAATCTATAGTCCTTTTAGTTTATTAAATGGCATTCATGTTTTAATATCTTCCTACAGCAAATCCACTCATTTATTTCCTTGAGAAAATGAATAGAAACGTGAACAAAGAGAAGTTATTTACATACTATGCATTAAATATTTAACACATTCTTATTTACTGTGTCAGTTTGATTAAACTGTAGCTGTCACTGGTCTACTAGACAGAAAACGCTGGCATCCTAACTAGAAAAATGTGCTCATCTTGTGTGGACAAATAGTGTTCCTCCCTAAATCATTTAGAGTCAGATTGTTACAGCACCTAGCACTGATAGAGTGAATATTTGAAATCATCCTCAGATGGCTATTCTTTTTTGGGGAAATATGTTGTTAAACGGAAAACCACAAAGCACATTCTGCTGAGGAAAGAGAAGTGATGGGCTCTCTGGTACGCAGTAGCTAAAGAGCTGAAGAAATAGGGGCAGCAGCAGCAGATTTCAAAATGTATGGTAAATACTAATTGTGTCAGGATATTTTATCTCCTTCTTCTACTTCCCATAATCTTTTTTATCTTTTTTTTTTTTTCCTCACAGCATGCTCACACAGCAGAAGATAATAATTAAACTACTGTACATTGTCTTTCACTGGCATACATTGGAAGATTATGAAATAAGACTAAGCTATAGCCAAAATTGTCTTTTAGAAAACCAACTTTTGCCTCAGTTTCATGTGAATTTGGGTAATTAAAAGCGTGCTTTTTTCTTAATGCAGGAGCAAGGACAGGAAATATTTCACAAAGGATCCAGAAGTTTAGAAAAATATTTTCTACCCAATTTAAAATTCAGATAGTTTTATCTGAAAATATCTTTTTATCTGAATATCTTTTCTATTTTTTCTGTGAAAAGAAAATCTAATCTTTTTTTTTTAAGTTCATTTTAATCATTTTGGAAAGAAATTTTCTGTGGTATGTGGTATACCCCCCATAGGCAGAACTCTGCTGTGACCAGACATGTTTGCAGCTTTCGTTTCAAATCATCATTAAAATTCAGTGGTTGATATAGAACATATTGATTTCAACAAAACCAGAATTACAATGAAAAATGTATTTTTTCCCAGCTTCTGCTGCAAATTCCACCTTTTCTTTATTTTTTTGTGCTTTGAAGTTTACAACACTGCTCATTATCAAAAGTTTGTTTAAATATTTGTGCATAGAGCAAAAAGTTATGCATTTAAATATTGTACATGCAGCACAAAAATAGTTCACTCCTGGTAAAATTACTCCAGTAATTACTCCAGCACCTCCAGATTTAGAGTTGCAACATACATGTAAAAAGGGATCCACTTTTGATTTCACAGGCAACATATTCAGTCACTAAAAACATGTTTGTATCCATATAAATCTTACCAAAAGTAAGTATTAATTCAGCTTGAAGCTGAAACTTAATTTTTTGTTGCTTATTAATAACCTGACTAGTAAGTCATCCACTTATGTAATGTTGCAAAGAGTCTAGGACAAAGTCAGTAGTTCTCTGAATGCTCTGCCTTTCTGGTTTAGATAATCAGATGCTTTTAGAGTTTTGGAAAGTTTCCTCATCTCTGAACAAAGAAACAAAAAAAGCTATATAGTCACATCAGAAGGTTATTTTTAAAGTGTTTTTACAGGTCCTCAGTACCAGAAGCAAGGATTGGCACCTGGGACTTCAAATGGGGGAGGGACATAGCAAAGGACCCTGGACCATGGAGGATAATCTACATTTGCTTGGCTTTGGCCCTTAGAACTGGGAGAGAGAGGTTGGAGAGGGAAGGAGAGTAGCTTTGAGCTTTAAATGCCCTGGAGAATTGCTTCGCTTGCAGCATTCCCTAACAAAACAACATGTGTTGAGCAGTAGGAGACTGAAATACAATCAATTTCCCCCAGAGTGTAGCAGTGTGGACTGACACCATTTTGAGCTGTCATAATACCATGATGTGGAAGACTTATGTAAGCCTTGATTCCAGAGTGAGAGAGAAAAGAAGCACTTTCTTTTGTTTCTCCTTTTCTTTTCCCAGCTCATTTTTACATATTATAGATAATCACCAAACAAGATGCCAAACTCTTATCTCATTGTCTGCATTCTTTGTTTCATAATTATATATGAAAGCTAAACTCATGGTTAGAAACTGCAATACTCTGTTATCAGCACAACAAAACACAGGAGGGAAATTTATAGCATGCATGATTGCGGGAAAATTGCTCGAGAAAGGGAAAACTAGAGAAAAAAACAAGGGCCTAGGAGAAGTTATGGCATTATGGAGGATTGCTTGAGATGAGAGACAAGGATGGTCAGTAAGGATGGAATGTACTTCTGCTCAATGGCACCACAATCCACCCTCCTAGCACATACTAATAACAGCAAATGAAGAATGGAGCAGAATGGAGACACTATGGCCAAACTTTGTTGGGAGGTGGTAATCTGATGGTGCAGTGCAGCTGATTATGAGTGAATAGAGGGTGGAGCCATGTGAAGACACCGTGGCCAAACTCTGTTTTCCGTGCAGAGGTGGCAAACTGGTGATACCATGCAGCTGACAAGCCACACAGTATGATAAAATGTCTGGTGCTGGGCCAGCAATGGTGGCATATCAATCCCTTGCGATGGACTTTGTTCAAACTTCTTATTCTAATCTCATTATAATACCAGTACACAACCCCATCCCAAAAGCTACTGCTTCCAAGGAAGAACCATTCCTCACTGAGCATGCTTTCGAGATTTTCCATTAAATCAAGAGGCTTTTTAAATCGATCAATAATGAAAATAAGTATGACTAGAGTCACTCAAGCTCCACCTAAATGTAAATGAAAATATATAAAAGGTGAACTAAGGAGGAAAGTAGGTGGGTAGGAGGAACAAAGGAAGAAGAAAGAAGAAAGAGGGAAGAGGAAAGACGGAAGACTCCATTGTAGTTCTGCATCAGTTGACAGGCTAAACTCCTTTCCTCCCCTCCAGTCAGGATGTCGCCTGAGGAGACATCTCGAGTTTGAGAGCCCTCTCCTATCTTCTGGGTTGAGCGATGACTGTGCATTTGTACACTAGGTATTAGCTAAGAATCCTACATGGTAGTAGAGAATTTGCTGTACTGACATCTAAAACTTGTTCTCTAAATATTGCATTTTACCTATCGGACCTACAGTCAACAGACTGTGAAGGTTTGTGAAACCGGTACTGCCAGAGTCAGGCCAATAGCTACCACAGTACCACAGAATCTTTGAGGATCAGCTGGAACACAAGGGGATTCATCTCTTACCAAATTTCCTCCCCTCATCAAACCACACCAGTGATGTTACAAATTACCCATACCTGCAATGAAGTAGAAATAGCTACAGTTACAGCTATGCTGGGACTAAGTTCACAGTTCTTTTCTCACATAGCTCTCATAGCTTCTCTCTTCTCATTCAGGGCTATCCACCAGACTTCAAACATACCATACACCAGCAATTTAATCACCTTAATGACTGTGCTGTGTTCATGAGCTTTTCTTTCTCTTGAGAAAGCGGTGAATAAGCGGTGAATATTTTGTTTCAGTATTTTTAATTGCCTTAGGGAAAGAATCTGCCATGGATGTAAGAACATGTGAATTAATCTTTCTCCAACTGTTCTTGGAAAAGACACTGTCATGTTTATACAATACAGGACAGACCTGGCAACTGTTACATGGATGGTGCTGTCCCACAGATCATACAGTGCCTCAGTCTATTAATGACCTAAACTCCATGCAGCAGTGCCCTTGGAAAACTTCTGTTGCTAGCAAATGGTGAATCAGACATAGTCCCAAAACAAATCTGTTGTAGATTAACTTAATTATCGAAAGCTTCTAGAAGGTTGGGGATTTGCAATGAAATATTTACAGAAAGCAGAAAAACAAGAACTGAGTAACAAATGAGCATATCTGCCAACCTGAGTCATAAGAAAGCCTCGAGCCCTTATGTGTGTATGGGCAGCAAGAACATTCACACAATACACATTAGAAATTGATATACTGTGATTTTTTTTTTTTTACCTTTTTTTGCCATAGTGAATATAAAGTCCCAGGGTTAAATACTGTTCTCTGAAGCTAAAGAGAGTTTTTATATTTAATTTAGTGGTCATGAGAGCTCTCTTCTGGTTTCTGTATCATTACCGTAGGATTCGGTACAACGCCTCCACCATTTCCACTGCTTTTCTCTAAACAGATGAAGGTGCCTGCAGACTCAGTATGTTAGAAGTTGAAGATCCAATTTTTACAAAATATGGGAGTCTGTGAGAGATCTTCCCAATTTAAAACAATGCTGTGGATAGAGATGAAAACTAGCACAAAGATATATAGCGAATTGCATGACTCTTACTTCTAGTGTAATGAGAAGCAGTATAATGACAAACAGCAGAGAAGAAACATTCATGCAGCTAGCTGGAAGATGGAAACTGAAAAAAAAAAAGAGCTCTCTTTTAAAAACGTACCTATCACCTGCTGCTGATATAGCCTGCTGCTTTTGTACTCTCTGAAAACACAAGAATTATCATCCATTCAGTTCTATTATCTGTATCTTAGTATTCATCTTTAAAATTATTGCTTCTTGGAAAGAAGTCCAAAAAATCCTGCTAGATCAGGCTAAGATGGTTTTATAACCCTATCAGATTGGAAATAAATGGCTCTGACAATTGCAGTAGCAAAAAGAAAGGAAAATATAAGGGATTAAAGCCAAGGAAATTACTAGGAAGAGGTGTTTGGAATAAACTTGCTATTTTAATATTTCACTCTATAAGTAACACTTATGCACAGTCCTGAGCAAAGAGGCGGATTATGGAAAAGTAATGATAACCACTGGTGTGGAAATATTGCATTGGGCCTGCTTGATCATTTGGGATTTTTTGTATTATGCAAGGGACTAAGGGAATGGAGGGATTTTTTTCTATCTGAAGACTATTTCAAGGAAAGAAAAGAGATTCTTGGAATATGTGCATTTTCTGAATTTGTCTCTGTTGTACACCTTAATACTCACTGTATTTCTGTAACAGTCATGCCCTATCTTTGTGAATGACAAAGGCCATTAGTCTAATGATCATAGTAATTCGTTACCATAATTAAAGAGACTATTTAATATGTCAGAGTTGACATTTCCTATTAGATCTAATTAATACAGTATTTTGCATTCCTCAAAAAAATTACAGTATCCCTCTAGCATTAGGTAATTGATCTGACCAAAATAAGAGTGGCAGAAGGATCTCCTGATGCTTAGTTTTCATTAGGAATAAATGTAACTTCAGAAACCCAATACTTCCTCACTACCTGAATTAGTCCATTAGGTTTTTTTTTTTTTTTTTTTTTATTAGAACTTATTTTTTATTAGAGTTTATTTTTATACCACTTTCTTTTGAAACAATTGGATAGTCAGAAATGATATTGTACTCTGAAGAATAGCCCTTCTTATCCACTAAGATCTCCATATTTAATGGATAGCTGTTGTGCTCCTCCTTCTCCTAAACAGGAAGCAGCACAATCTTGTTATAAATTTTAATATGTAAAATATTACAATAGGCTGCCTAGTGTATCTGTTCATCATATGCCTTGGACCCACACATCCAGCCATCATTTTCATGAAGTTTTCCATAAACCTACTGCTCCTGACTAGAGAGTCAGGCATCAAATGCTGTCTGGATACTAGCAAAATATGTACACACACGAGTTGGCATGTACTATGTTTGTCTGCAAGTAGTACATGGCTCTCATGAGTGCTCAGGAAGGCTTAAAAACACACACCAGAATAAAACATTAACTGTGAAAAAATTAAAATGTATTTTTTGATTTTAAATAAATGTGTTATTTTAAGGAACCCTCTGATCCTGCAGCACTTTAAATAAAGCAGACTAAAACTTCTGAAACATCTGATCTGGACTCGTCTTGAAGAAAGATGAGAACATTTTCAAAATTTTCTCTACTACCAAAAGCCCAGACAGCACCCAACTCACACCTTTGTCCAACATCTGGCTATATTTCACAGCTCTTTAGCCCAATGCTCATCTCCAAATGGAAGGTGTTTATAATAAAAAAACACTTTGCATTTCTATAATGTTACCCATCTGGTGATACCAAAATGTAGCTAACTTTAATTAAGCCTCAGAAGTTGTTGGAAGATAATGGAGCTAAATATATTTCCTTAGAAACGCATGCTTCCGTTATTTCGGATTCAGATGTGGATGAGTCTAGTTAGGCTAACATATAACACTTTTTTTTTTCTTTTTTTCTGTATTCAAGTCTTGGATAAACTGTTTCCGGTCTGTGTAAATGCATCTGTGTAAATGCATCAGCTAGAATTGGACTGTAAAAGACTTAACATTGATGGTAGGAGGAGAAAGTCTACCTTCAGACTTGCTAAGATCTAGATCCAAAGAACGGCAAAGAATCCATGGCAAAGAACTTCAGAAGGGGGATTTACCAATTTTCTGCTTCACAAACCACTTTTGTTAACTCCGCGTTTTATGCTAAGTTCACTTTCCTGTTATACATTTTTTCACAGTATGTCTGTCCTTATTCTGTCGGCTCTTATTGAAATAAAGCATTTTATATATTCACAATTTTAATGATGAAAAGGAGAAAATAAGAATCCTGACAAAATCTAGCCTAGTCCACATTTTGGTCAGAATATTTATGCCAGGAACTGCCTGTCCAAAACAAGGGTTTCCTGTCAATGTAAATCTCTTAAGTCATTAAAAGTCAAATTCTCTTTTCTCTGAAAATGAAAGCTATTTTGAAATAAAACTGAAATAATTTATAAATGTTGATAGAATTATTCTCTGCCTGTAAAGTGATGGTAAGTGTCAGTACCGAGCTCCCAGGAAAAGACGCTGTTCAAATGTGATATCCGAAAGGGGGTAAATGAGGTTACGGTGCCTGGAACCGTACAAATACCTCTTGTTTCCGTCTTGAAAACAAGCTCTTCTGAAGTTCAGAGCCGGAAATATTAGTACCTGCTTGGTAAACTTCAGTCATCTCTAAACATCCTACACATTTTTAGGGACCTGTTTTTGTAGACCTAAGCCAATTTTTCTCAACAGAAGCTAAAAATTTGCCTGAGAGGCTGCACTGGGCCTTTTATAAATGGGTTTTGAAAGAACATAAGCAAATATGTAGGGATATAAAATAACCTTAAGGTCACCTCTGCTACATCAACTTACGCCAATTCACCACAAAAACACTCTTCAAAATACTATCTGCTTGCTACACTAAAAGTTAGTTAGAAGATAAGACATTTTCTGGGACACTGAAGGTGATCTCCAGACTGATTGATAGAGATCAGGCAGGCTTAGTTTAGGGACTCCAGCCAGCATGAAGTGACAAAAATGCTCTCAATGTTATCCACTCAACACAATTCCTTAAAGAACAGTAATTGTTTTGCTCTATAGACAATAGGAGAGCTTATGATTAAAGCTGTGTAGATCTTCCTATTGTCTATGATGAATACATTGAGATTTTGAACATAAGCAATAAAAGACAGTTCAGTTTCACAACAGGTAAAGTTAAGATGACAATGGAATCAGATCCTAGCAGAACCTTAGCTAATCTTGGATCTCAATATGTGTATTGTAAGCAAGAAGCGTTAGTAGGACAATATTTTAAATTGAAAAAATAGATAAATAAAAGTGTGTCTCACTGGCATATTTCAGAGAACAGAACACTCTTCACCGTAACAAGTAGGATTTATTCTTTGTTTTCCATATGCCTTAGGGACAGTTCAGACTGAAAACTACTGGAGAAAGGAAAACAAAATAGTGGGAGTGATGTGCCTCATATATTTATATGTTCTTTATATGTGTGATGACATCTCATCCTACAGACCTTAGCTTGAAGGAGTCATTCAGCTCTCTCTTTTCATTTGAACATACAGAACAAGGTGCTTTCTGTATGTATATTGTCTTTCATCTTTGCTCTGTAAACATGAATCATACACAATGATGACTCTTTTTTGTGTCTGTATCTGAAGATAATGTTCAGCACATCTTGCTGCCGGAAAGAGAGCAGAACTTGTCCTTGCACATCTCCACAGAGCCACAGGTTTGCTCTTCCTGTGGTCCCCAGTCTCTTTTATTCTTCTCTCACTCAAGCCTATCACATTATATCTGCTCTTCTGATAAAACCCTTCCCAGTCACTACAGATTTCCAAACATGTTCTAGTCAAGTGGAACAGAAGTTGCGTGTAAGATCAGAGTAATGATCAATGGTAAGACATTGGTCAAGGGAGTCATGGTAAGACCAGAGGAGAACAACTGCTCTGATGACATGGCTGCACTGGACCTCAATAATCCTCCAAGTTTCTCCTTCATGTATGAAACATTGGAGCAGATCTGGGTTCTGCTTGCAGGCCAACCTATGCAGTTGCAGGCCCAAAATCTGATGATCCAGATGCATGAGAAAAGAGGTAAATCTCAGGAAAAAGAAAAACAGAATATCCATTAGTAATGCTGGACTTATTATATGTGTCACTATTTCCTTAGTATAATAACAAAGTCCCACAACATCTTTGAGAGTCTTTTTCAGTATTTCTTCAAGGAATACTGAAAGGAAATCTACAAACAGGATTAAATGCAAGTTCTAGGATTTCTTTTCTGTTAAAAATGTTCAAATATTCCAATTTCTACCACATATTAGATTGGGAAACAGATGCATTTACTTTAATAGGTCACACTGTAAAAGATCAATGATAATCAAGCTAAAATAGTTTATAAAGAAGAGCCTCAATTTTTCTGATTAAAATTCATTTCTTCATTATCAATAAAATATCTTGGAATTTGAGATTATTCTTTTCATTTCCACCTCATAGGAAACTTCACATACTCTTTAAGAGATTTCTTTTTGTTCTAAGATCATTTCAAAAGTGCACATGGTGTGGTATCATCATATTGTCTAATTGCTGCAGCTAATTTTTCCAGTCTGTTTGTGCCTTCCTGTCAAGAAGACAAGCTGTTTTATTTCTTTCCTCTTTGAGGATATCATAACATGAGGAGCAAAACACCAGGCATAATGAGACAGAATTATGTTATAAATCCTCAGAGGAAAATATATTTTTTCAAAATTCTTGGCAGAGAACTTTGCGGAATGACCTAGTTGGTAAGTTGCATGAGACAAAAAGTTAAGTAGCATGCTATAAACTAAATCCTACCCTAAGGAGCAAAGAACTGCAAAAATCCTGCATTGATCCGCTAGGCATTTTCTCCTTCACAATATTTTTCATGCCTTTTAAGCTTTCAAATTGCTGAGTGTCTGATTTCATTTTCCATTGTTCAGTGCAATATTTCAATCCATCATTTGTTTTTGGCGTGTTTTCTAGGAGTATATTCAATAACATGAGAGTCCTGATCTGGAACCAACCTGCTCAAAGAACAAAAAAAGTATGTTAATAATAACATATTGCTCATATAGTCAAATCTTTTCATGAAGTCATCTGAAACACCCCAGTCATATAGATTTATTTCAAATAATGTTAGTGTTTTCATTATATCTGTTGTGAGAAATTTATTATTGAATTGTCATTTGACTTCTTCAATATTTTTAAATGGTTTCTGTGAATATTCTGCAGGCTGCCTGATAAC
This sequence comes from Rhynchotus rufescens, assembly GCA_032273925.1. Taxonomy (NCBI): domain Eukaryota; kingdom Metazoa; phylum Chordata; class Aves; order Tinamiformes; family Tinamidae; genus Rhynchotus; species Rhynchotus rufescens. Next base: position 1,372 of record JAVCKT010096782.1, on the reverse strand, counting down.
ATTTTTTTTTAAAGTAATTTAAATAAAAGCATATTTGAATTAATTAAGCCATAGGCAATGGAAAGGTGAGGGAAATGCAAGCAATGCAGATACTCCTTCCATATTTGTGTCAGTCACCTAAAAAAATAGTATCAGAAATCTAAGTAGATAATAGAAGTAAGTAAAAATACTTACTTATGCAAAGCACTTAGAAAAGGCTCAGAAATGCAGCTCATGCAGGATTCCTTCTTGAGGTCTCTACTCTGCTCCAGTAAAGGCAGTGGCAAAACTCATACTGAATTCAAGGACATGGGAGCTAAATCACAACTTAAAAAGCTCTTTTATAGCTGAGACAGAAAACAAGAAAAATGAAATAGGCTTCCAAAGATCAAAAAATTATGGAGATACAAGTATCTCACTTTCAGTGAGAATTTGGAAATCTATCCTTTGGAAATTATGTGATGATTGCAGACTGCATTTACTGTCCTTGTTTTCTGTTTTGCTTACAGTTTTAATCATGCCAACAAGCATATGCTGAAGGTACAGGATGAGTCTTCTGAACATAATTGCTCTGTCCTACTTGAGCCTGGGAGCTATTCATCACTCAGTGATCACCAGGCATTGTTTTCAGCCACCTTGGCTAATTGAACCTTTATGGTGTCAGCTGTTCTTGGGAATAATACTAAACACACATCAAACTGCACTGATTTACACCAGAGGATCTATCTGTCATGTTATTTCTTGTTTTAGTTTGGACCTTTATTTCTGATGTTTAAGGGCATATTTCAGTCACATTTCAGCAGGACAGAAAAAAAAAGAAGAAAGTCATCTCAAGAATCTAGGGCCCTACACCTTAAGAGAGAGACTAACAAAAGATTAGGGAGAAAACACATAAACAGGTCTTAGGGATGATGGAAAGAAAAATGTCTTTAGTAGAAGCATCATGCAAAATTGATTGCAACATATGAGCCACTGTTGAAATGGAAATCAAAGATGATAATTTCTTTCCTTTCCTTGAAGGACAAATGGTCCTACCATGGACAAACTAGACAGTGAGAGATTGCTACATACCCATTTTATCCTTTATATTCACTATACATTTTCTCTATTAGAAATATTCTAGTTTATAGTTTAATAAAGGAAGATTTTAAAGTGATAAAAGCTTCTCATTATTTACTCTGGTGACATCACCGAAAGGAAAAGTTCTGTGCAAATTTTTGCCTATTTTGGATAACCATTGAAATATCAAAGAAATACATATGAATCTTCTGGAACAAAGATGTGTATTAGCTACGCAGTATCTAGAGTAAGCTTTTGAAATATATCTTGTTTTGATAATAGCTCAGTAAAGGATATTTACTGTTAAAATTACTGTTAAATTTTTAACCCAGAA
>JAVCKT010096781.1:0-12549 GCA_032273925.1 Rhynchotus rufescens | reverse complement strand
CTAGCCAGGCTCATCTCATAGGACGAGAGGTTGACATTGGACCCTGCAGAGCCTCTGTCCAGGCACCAATAGCTTCCACCAACTCTTTTTCTATCAAATACTGAGCATTCCCAGAATAATTTTTAGTATTATTACTACCTTCAAACTGCTAAGATATCTGCTGCTTGCTTTGAGTAATAGAAAAACTTCAATTCACATTAATAATTTCTTAGAGCAGGAAAAGAAATCCATGTTTGCCCTTGAATAAATGAAAGCCGGCCTTATAATCACACATCAGCCTCGGCATGTTTGCAGCACCCGAGGAGGAATGTGAGCCTTGCCAAGCACGGGAGCAAGTTATTTATTAGCGAGTTCGACATGAATAAAGTTCCCGTGCTCTAGACAATCAGCTCAGCTTCGCTCATCTAAACAAACAAGGCTGCCTCTGTCCCAAGTTACTGAGAATATTGGTTATTGAGTTATTGAGAATAACAGTTTTTGGACTGTTATTGAGAATAACATTGAAGTCAAAGGCTGGGTGGTCTCTTGGAAGTGGGCAGAGATGAGTGGGGGTTGAGAGGTGCCACCTGCACCGTGCAGGGCAGGGACACAACTTACGGAGGATCTCTCTGAGGACAACCGGCTGCTCCAAGGCGGCTGGGACACTGGCTCCGTTGGCGTTCACCGCCTTCACACGGATGTGGACCTTCTCTCCAGCAGCAAGGTTGTGGATGGTGTACCGCATAGAAAGAAAAGGCTCCTGGTTCGCGGCGGTCCAGTCTGTGCCTAGAACGAAAGCAGAGTGGTACAAAATAGCCACTTTGGTCACACACACACCATGGAGGTGGATGAAGTCACAGGAGTGAGAGATCCAGAAACACTTCTTTGCAAAGAGCAAAATACTTCTTTGCAAAAACTGAGAGATGCAATGCACCAGTTGAGAGGGGACTTTAGAAGTAAGGCTGGCCATGAGGGATTGGATGGGATCCCATATCGTCCTGGAGCCCAGCCACCCAGCCCTGCGAAGGACTGCAGGGTGCCAAAAACTCAGATGTTGAACTCTTCTCCATTACAATATTTATCAACTCTTTCCGAGTAGCATGCAATTTGCAAGTTAAAAAAAAAAAATGGATTAAGCCGACAAACAGGGCTCAAAGAGCCAGAAAACCTGGTCTCATTAGCAAACAAGACCAGAGCTATTCTCTCTATCCCACCAGCCAATCTATAAAGGATTTGCAAGGATCACACCAACAAGTCTGCAGAACAAGGCTGACTCTCACGTTTCATGGTCTCCAGCGACTAGCCAAGTGCATTTTTTGGAATTTGCCAAGGCTGTCTTATCACGCCATAAGCTAATCTGCTCCTCCTGCTCACCCAGTCTTGTTGGGGTTCACCATGCTTATCAGCTCCCAAGCAGCTTCCCTTGTTTAGAAGCAGTTTCTCAAACTCACCCCCACAGCCAAGACACAGGAGGTCTTGGAGGTCTCCCACATGAGCCAAGAAGGTCCTGCAGCCCCTGCTGAGCCTTTTAAGAGGTTGCTCAGCTAAAAACTGGACAATATAGTCACCAAAGGACTATGTGACCCATGCAAGCAACCAGAGCAACCAGTCAAGTCCCACCAGCTCCTCTGTGCCTTCCCACCTGCATTGCTCAAACCAAGAAAACCAACCCTCATCTCAGGCAAACCTCACCACATTTTAGCCAACCAAGGCAAGATTTGCAGCAGCCCAAACTCAGCAGCTTATAAAGCCCATGTGGTCCTCACTGAATGACTAGTACTCTCTTGTCACCAGCTAAACCCAAAGCAAGCTAGGAGAGCATCCAAAATTGTGACCTTTGAGTGATTGCCAGCCAGCTCCCTCCAGGAACGGCTGCATCTTTCCTTTTCCCATGCAACAGCCTCCTTGCACATCAAGTCCAAATGTGATCACCTCCCAAGGCCATCAGTCCCGTGGTGAAAGCCTCCCAGGGCCAAACAGGTGTTGATCGCACCTGCTAAATAAGCAAACAGCTAAGGGTCATGGCTCATGCTCCCCAGCCCTACCAAATGCTTGCGTCTCTCAAACTGTTCCAGCCTCACCAGTCCACCAGCTGTAGCCTCACCTTTAAGATCCCTCCTCCACCCAAGGTGGGTCTCTCTCACCCCAGAGCTAAAACTGGACTTCACAAGAGGGGTCTCCCAAAAATTAGGTCTCATTCACCTCCCACGTTCCTCCAACAAGAAATACCACTGAAGAACCACAGATAATCACTGCCATCTCCCAGCTTACCTCCATCCTGTAGCAGACCATGGCCTTCCTCCTTCCACACAGCTTGATCCCTCATCTCAAAAGTACAGGACTCACCCACTATTTCGGCCTGCCAGTTGCTCTTGCATTAGGCAGCTGGACCTATTTCTTATCCCCATGCCTTTGAGTTTCTCTTTGAGTGAATACAGGAGAATTGCATGTTCCTTCTCCTTGAATCATCACCCCAACCCCAGGTCTATCAGACAGCATCGCCCTTGGTCTTTGCCTCACACTCTGTGCTGGACACACTGGTCATGAACCCCAACAGTTCAGCCCCACACTAAAGGGGCCTGCCATGACCTGCTCTTCATAGCTGAAGAGCAGCTGCTGTCCTCGAGAAAAGAAATGACAATTTGAACTGAGCTTGTCTGTGTAAAGAAAGAGGAATCATGCCCAGGAAGTGCACTGTGAGATGACACCCAGCTCCATCCTGGGCTTCTTCCCTGCCCTCCACAGCAGCACCTCAGCTCCTCATGCTTACGAGGCCGGAAAGCCCAAACCTACTTCCATTTTTGCAGAATTCCACCACGTATCCATCCAGGGCTGAGCTGCCAGTGTGCTCCGGGGTTTTCCAGGTCAGTGTAACTGAATTTTCACTCACTTCTTCAACAGCCAAGGACAAGGGGGGACTGGGAGGTTCTGCAGTAAACCAAAGGCAGAGTGTTAGGTCTGTCAGAGGGCAACCACACCACCTCTGGACTGGTCTTCAGCCCACTGCAAGCCCCCATCACCCCTTCCTGCCTAATCTGCCAACCCTATCCCACTCCACAGCTATCCTTGCCAGCTTCACCCCGTGATGATCCTCCTCCACCACCACTGCACACCACCACCACCTCCCCTACCCCAGTGCCTCCACCTAAGCCCTCTCAGCCTCAAACACTCCCCTCGCTTTATTTCTATCCCTCTCCTCACCCGCTTTAGGCTTTTCAGACTCAGGTTCAGCTGCTGGAGGATGGGGTTCAGCTGGAGGAGCCGGATGACCTTCTTCATGGGCTGGAGTTCCTTCTGCCTTTGGGGTGGCAGCTGCCTCCTCCCCGGGGGCTGCAGGGGGGTGCTCGGGGGCGTGCTCGGGGGCCGGGGCATGTTCAGCTGCTGGGTGTTCACCAGACGGGTGTTCAGCAGATGCGTGTTCAGCAGGCGGGGCTGGCGCTGGTTCTTCCTTTGGTGCCGGGTGTCCCTTTGAGGCTGGGTGTCCCTTCGGGGCCGGGTGTCCCTTCGGGGCTGGATGTCCCTTCGGGGCTGTGGTTTTGCCGGTCATTGCTGCAAAGCTTGGGGAGCCAGGGGTGTTTCTGCCCTCAGACCTCTACTGTGGGCTGAGGTCCCTGCTCCAAACCAATGATCTCCCCTCTGGTCCGGGAATATCGACTCTGAAGCTGGGGTCGCCGCTCCTGACCAGACGTCTCCACTCTGGGTCTGGGGTCTCTGCTGTGGACTGATGGTCTCCGCTCTGGGCTGGCTGTGCGGGGAGGGGGAGAACCAGGTCACTGAGCCAGGACAGGAGCTGGAAGATTTTTATAGGCTTGGGCTGGCACTTGTCACCTCCCTGCAAACCAATCTGCCTGCGCAGGCGGGGGCCGCCAGGAATAGCCACCCAGGACCTGCACATTCAGCAGCACGCCCCGGTCCCCTCCCCTGGGACGGAGCATATGGCCCTGCCCTCCCCCCCTGCCCCCCGCCCTGCACGGGACCAGGCAGCCCAGGGCCAGGTCACCTTTCCCTGGGGACAAGGCGCACGGTCTTGTTCCCAGCCCCAGCTCCTCCGGGAGCCCCTCTAGACTGGAGCTTGCTGACCCCACCCCAGACACTGTCACCACCCCAGCTACCCCCTTGCCTTTCCACTGAGCCCAGATTTCCCCTCTCCATACCCTCCTGCAGCTGAGGAGGGTCAGACCCTGCCACGTTCAGGTCCTCCCCATGAATCCTACATCCAACCCCATTCCTATCTGCCCGTCTCGGCCTTAAGTCATCCCCTAGAACCTAATGGATCCCTCTGCCCCTTGAGCCCCTCTCTGGCCTCTAGCTCAACCCCAGACTGACAGAATCTCTGGAGCTGGAAGGGATCCCTGAACATCCCCTAGTCCAACCCTTGCTCAAACCAGTGCCAGGTGGAACAGGTTGCTCAGAGCCTTTGCCAGTCCTCTGTTCTCCTTCCCAACTTCTACCTGAACACCAACTCCTTCAGGTCTGCCCCAACTACTACCTCAGCCATAGACTCACCTGTCTCCCATGTCCTCCCCAAAGCCCCTCAACCTTGATGCAATAGTTTGCACCACAGCAAGCTCTTCCAGTCCTCAGCACCTCACCATACAGGTAGACCAGCTCTGCTGGCCCATGTTCCTGGAGAAGGTTCATCATGGGCCAGCCTTGTTCCATCTCTTCCAGCTTTCCACATGCGAAGCAGAAACAGCTACCTCTCCATGGGACCAGGTCACCCCCAGGACTCATGTCCATCCACTCTTCTGCTGGTCCCCAAGCTCAGATTCACCCCAGTTATCCTACCCTGGCCCAGGGAAGCCCCCATAGCATTAGAGGATACCTCCCTCCTCAGACTCCACTTGTCCACACTCTTTAATCATGCTGTACATGGGGTACTACTAAAAATGTGTCTATAACCTGTGGTCCAGTTCTTCAACCTTCCTCCAATTCAGGTTCACAGAGTGTTTTTTCCTTTTCCCCAGTTACAGACCCGCTTCCCGTGATGCTGCTATGGAAGAGTAAAGCAAACCAACTCTCTTGGCCTTTGCTCCAAGGGCTCATTACTTTGTGGCCCCCAGAAAACACCTCCAAACAATTGCATCAAGGTCAAGCAGTTATCTCTGAGATTAAAGGATTATGAAAGAAGCTGAGTGCTCCAACAGGTTCAAAGGATTGAGCTTTGCTAACAAGGGAGTGGGTTTTTGAAGTGGGGAAAGTTGTGGCAACCCAAGAAGAGGGCGGGAAGAAGAAACATTTATGTCAAGGTTAGCATTAAATAGGATGTCAGCACCCCAAGAAGAGGCACAATAGCCCTCCAATAGCCACATCTCAAGTGGAGGACACCTACACTGGGAGCGGACCTGGTTAGAAGAAGGGATGGAGAGATGACACCAAGGCAGCTCTGCAGATGATTTGGCTCAGCAGTGTGTCATCTGGGTGCTGAACTCAGGCCTGGGGCTCCCAGCTCAGTGCTTGGTTGTGAAGATGGGGATAGTCAAGCACGGCGTTTGAACATGGAGGAACAGCCCTGGAGACCTCTGCACCCCATGCTCTACACAGATGCATAAGGGGACATGTCAAGGAGGTGACTGCCGTTCCCTGGAGCAGCACGAGGGAGGCCCACGCTTTCAGCTAGCCCTGCACCTCCGTAAGCCGAGAGATAAGTTCATGGTAGCCACCAGCCTCACGAGTCGCAGGCAGATCAAGTACCTTGCGTGCACACCCTCCTGCTACCCCGCTTGCCTCTCAGAGGCCAGGAGTGGCCAGGAGGCTACAGCCTGGCACCACCGCCCTCCTGGTCCACGGGACGGAGTTTTCTTCCCTTGGTTATTTTAGTGACTGCAGCTGGCAGCAGGACGGAGCGAAGACACCAAGAGAAGGTATCAGTGTCTCAGGAAAGGGCATTTTTCCCTTCAAAACCTTGTGATAACACAAACGTTCCCTAACTGCTTCTGTTTGCAGGGAGGAATACGACCATAAAAGGCTTCTCTTTCCCCAAATACCTTTGGAGTTCCAGACGGCTATGTCCCCTGGGGAAGGAGGGGAGAAATAGGGATCCCATGATTTTGCATGGCCATGGACAGATGCAAGCTGTTCCTCCGCAGACCGTGGAGCAGCTAGAAGCAGCTCAAAATTGCCAATTGTCAATCCAGAACATGTTCTGCAGCTGCTCCAACGAAGAGGGAAGACAGTCTGGCTTCGCGATGCAACAGCAACGGAGGGCTAGAAGAGACCATCTCTCTGTCCTCCTCCATCCAAGCACGTCTCTGGGATATCGTTGGCTCCTGGAGAGTCTGGGATCAGGAGGGGAAGGAAGGGGAAACTCCGTCTTCTCCATGTCTTGACATACAAGGATTTCAGCCTGTCTTGGATGATCTTGTCATCTCCTTGATCTGGAGGGAGGTAAACCAAACCTCCATCAAGACTAAGTTTCAGCCATATTACTGGCCATAGGGTTGTCAGACAACTGACATCTCTATGGGGACTTATAAAAATAAAATGCAACATTTTTCATGGGAGACTTCAGCATCCCTTGACACCTGTTTTAATGCTTTTTTCAGTCAACTCTTGGGTGATCACCTTGACTCCCACAGCAGCATAAACTCCTCTCAGAAGTCCTCCCTGCATTTGTTTCAAGAGTGATCATGCAGTCCTATCTGCTTTGTAAAAATAGATCTTTTGATCTCATGCTAGAAAAGCAATTTAAAGACCTCAGAAAGAAATCAATAGTTTCAGTCACTGACACTTCAGCTCATAAGGAAATACAACTCAAATTTCTCTCCTGTTTCAATTCAGGCGAGTACAGTTGAAAATTAAACACTTTCTCTGGAAGAGAACATCAAGGCAATTACTATACTTGATGTTTTTGATTTAAACAGAGCTCAGGTTTTTAACCTGACTGATGATGTTTAGGTGCTGTTTTCTCTGTTGACTCACAGGGTGACTCATAGGTTAAGAACAAATGACTCAACATGGTTTATCATCAAGACCTATCTGGGCCAGGTTACTGTAGTAGCCTGGCATCTCATTTATTCACACATCGCCAGCGAAACCACCGTTTGTTGAATAAACTCAGACGCAGAAACACTACGCTCCCATCACGGATCCCAACAGGCATCCATGGCAAGCTGCCCAAGGCCGAAGCGCTTCACTGGGGGGGGACACTGGTGGTGTGATGTTTGCTTCTCCATGGAATGTGAGATTCATTTCCCCATCATGGATGAAAGCCCTCAGAGGATGACAGGGAGGGCAAATTTGCAGTCTCTCAAATGACCTGCACTCCTGCAGAGTCACTTCAGCAATGACAGATGAGAGAAGTGCAGCTCACTTAAAGACCCTCCGTCTGGGCAAAGTAAAAATAGCCTGATGAAGGAAACAAGTGCCCCCAATGAGATTTCTCCCATGCCTGAAACAATGATGAGCGAACAAGACTAAGAATAAATCCCATGAGCTGTACTAGTCATTTGCATTGGCAGCTGAAGGGCTGAACATTAAAGTACTGCTTGGGCTGTCTAGTCTTCTAGGTTTTTTTCCAACACTGGACTTACCAAATGGCTTTGGATATATACCAGAAACACCTCATTCCTGTGAAGTTCCCATTTTGCAGAGGAACGAATGGAAGCACAGGCTGTAAAATGAGGTATTTCACCCCAAACAGCCAGTGCTGTCACTTAGATGGCCGCCACCAGTGTCCCACCACCAGGTCCCTAGCGCAAGTGATGGGCTTGGTGCTTTACCGGGGTGGAGGACACAGCCTAGAGGTTGTATCACTGGTGTCAACAAGCAGAAATCACCCATAAACTCTCAGGGTGGAGGGGGACACCCACGATCACCAGGGCGCCCCACTGCCACCGCCTCGCTCCCACAAGGAGGTCTTCAAATCCACCCGAAGGGGTTGGTTTCCGCGCTCTCCGGTCTCACGGGGAAGGCGCAGAGCGGCCAGCCAGGGCTGCGGGCAGGCTCAGCAGCGCCCGCCGCCCCACGCGTCCCGCTGCTGCGAGCGGGAGTCTTCCCGGGCTCCGTGTCACCGGGATATTCGCGGCACGCTGAGTCAAGCGGCCGGCGGGCCGGGATGTTCCACTCGGTGCATGCAAGTAGGCACTAACCTCCCAGGGAAGCGATGACGGCGGGCGAGGTGTCCCGGAGCCGTGCCGTGGGCTCCGCTCCTCGCGTCTCCGTCCCTCTCCCAAAGCTGCAGCCACTAGCACTGCTGCTCTGGGAGATTAGCTTTAAACTAACGTTGCCTTAAGGTCTCCCTTTCTGGTCTAGGAAACACAGCCAGGCCACAAGGTGTGTGGTGCAGTTCGGGATGTCTCCAAGGTACCACTGGGCACCTCTGCCAGGTGCCCAGGACGGTTCCTGCAGCATAAGCTGGCATTTCCTCCACAGTTTTCTCACATCCCTAATTTCCCCCCCTTTCCTGAAAGGATTCCTCTTTCCCCCTCACCTGACTCCTTCCAATCTCCTCTTTCTCCATCTTCTCCTTCTTTTTTACCTTCCAACCTCCTCCACCTGCTCCTAATGTCCCGATGCAGAGCACCTGCTAGGCACCCGCCACGGTCCATCCCAGACACAGCTGAGCTGGAGCAGCTAGTGGCCTCTTTGGCCAGAATAGAGCAAGATTTGGAAAGGCAGGAGGGAAGTCTGGACCATCAAGGGGTCTGAGGACATGCAGCAATCTTGTGATGGGCTTCACACAGCAAGAAGCTTGTAGGAAAAGCAAGTGTCCTGCTCCAGAGATGCTGGATGCAGCTTGACCCCACCGCCTTTGGTTGTGCCCAGCCTGGGCAGGGGGGACCTGAGGTGTTTAGGGACTAGGACAGTGACTAGTGGTGGCCAGGGGCAGATTGGCCTCCCAGACTCACTCCTATCCCTTTCCGTTGGATACAGGAGGGAAGGCAATTCCTGCTCAGCCTCGTCAGCCAGGGCTTTCCTCGCATTCCAGGCCAGAAGTGGGTCAACAAGTCCTTATCCCAAATACCTAGGACTTGCTCCATGTCCTAGTTAAGCAGGAAATCCCACAATTTGGGATGTGCCAGGCTGCGTCCCAAGTGCACGCTTCCCTGCTGCCACAGGAGGGCATCATGAGGACACCAAAAGTGGGCTTTTCTCACCCAAGTTTGATGTGAAACCTAAATAAAGGGCCAGGCTTTGGGATGATGCCATCCCCAAGATGGACAGACCATCCCCGCTGCCTTCTCCACAACAGACCCAAAGCAAGGAGGAATCCAACCCTTTCCACGGGCCACGAAACACCCCAGGATCCCGACAGAGGGTTCATTCCTCCCTGGCACTTGCCAAAGCCCTCCAGGGATCCTGCAGGGCCGCAACGTGCCAGGAAGGCAAAGCAACACACGGGGCTCTCGCCCAGCCTGGAGAGACCCCAGCTTCACATCACAGCATGCAAATCCCAAGGGGAGACGGACACGGGCCGTGCACCAGCGGCATGTCTTGAGAAGGGAAACACCAGCGTCATGCCCCGCATCCCACCCTGTCACCGATGCAAAACCCCCTCAGGGCTCCCTTTTTGCTGCTGCTCCCCACTGCAGTCATCCCTTGCTGCCAACGTCCTCTCCCAGGCCAGCACAGCAGGGACGGAGGGAGCCACCGGCAGCCGTTACCTGATCCCGGCAGCTCCGGTGTAAACTTAGCATGGCCTTTCAGAAAGTACTTGCCGTGGCAAAACACGCCGTAAATCACTGCCCCGGATGCCAACAATATTTTGAGATTAGCAAAACTTGCAGGGCTCCTCGGGGGGAAGCTCGGCTCCGGCTGGGGTCTGCAGCCCTGCAAGCTTGGTGAGGAAGAGGAGGCTCCTACTGTTCCCGTCCGCACGGGGGTGACGCTGCGCTGCAAACACAGCCCGTGTCCCGGGGGGAGACGCAGCCAGGCCAGGGGCGCTCTGCCCATGCGGGGATGGGGACCCCCGTGTGGTGCCCATCCCGGAGGGCAGAGGAGCCACGATCCGCCTCGGGTTTCCCTTCCCCAGCAGACTCGGGTGCTGCCCCCGTTGTCACTGCCGGGCCCTTCCCGGATCGCTCAGTCCAGCTTGGAAAATCCTTGGTTTCCTCCTTTTATTTTTCAGAGTGAAGCTCCCTGCCAGCCACCCCAGCCCACTCCAGCATCGCCCTGCAGCTCACCCTGTGCCCAGTGCTGGGACACGTCACCTGGCTGTGGCCCTGGCACTGCGGGACCCACTGTCACCACCTGAGCTCAGCCCCCGTCCCCATCGTCCCCAACATCCCCAGTGCCGGGCACAGCTCAGCTCAAACACAAAGCTGCAGACCGGGGAACCACAAGATCCTTAAAGAGAGTACCAAGGAGGTTGGATCCAACTGCCTCCATCCACTTGGATGAGTCCATGAGTTCCCCAGACCCAGCCAAGGGCTAATTCCTACCGTGGACCTGAGCAAAGGGCAAAGAAGGGGGAAGTGCTTTGAACTGAGCAGAGAAAGAGTTAGCCAACACCTGGGTGGGCAAACCCGGGTGCATCCAGCCTGCAAATCCCTTGCACGCTTTGCATGGGATATCAACCCCTGAAGCTCACAAGAGCCAGCCTGGACGGGATTTAACTTTCAGAGGGTTTTTAACCCCAAATAAGTCACAAGCGCAGGACGGGAGGGCTCAGGGCAGATCCCATGTTACACCTGAGACCGGGCTTTGCAGCTCGACCCTTTCCATCTATGGGTGCTCGTCCGCGCGCAGCGGTGCCAGCGCAGCCCATGGCCTGTAAGCTGAGACCTCTTCGCACCTCCTGACGGTGTCTGGGGCCAGCGCTCGCCAAGTGGGTCCTTCCAGTGCTGGCAGAGAGCGAGTTTGAATCAAAAAGTTTGCTTTTAACATATTTGATATCACCCTGGTATTCCTGATTTAGCAGAAATGGTTCCTAAATCTTCCCAGAAATGGTTCCTGAAACTAAAATATGACTTTTTTTGTTTTTGGTAAAGTAACAACCTTCAGTCCCCAGGGTCTGTGACTTGGATACTGAGCTGTCTGGACCCTGCGCATCGGAGTGGGGGCTATTGGGGACTGGAGATGTCCCTTGCTAAGAAGTCCCAGTTTCGCTGGGACCCACGGGTGTCAGGCAGGAGAGGGGCAGGTGAAGGATGTCATGTGGCACCTCAGTCTTGGGAGCCGGGTCTGATCACGGGAAAATGAACATGGAGGAGAGCAAAGAGTTGGTAACAGAACCAGTATAAACACAAATGAGCTGAGCCCACATGGCCTCAGCTCTCCTGGAACAGGACAACAAGAGGAGGAGGAAAAGCTCCCCGGAGGAAGGTCTCCTCTCCAGCAGGACCCAGCTGGGCTCCAAGATCCCCACCAGCCTCTGCAGAGAGGTTTATTTGCTCTAATGCTGCCATCCAGTGGGAGAAACATCCTAACGTGGAAAAGGAGGCCCCTGGCGTCCCAGCGGAGTTGGAGCCTTCTCCAGCGAGGAGGAGGAGGGTGAGTAGCCCCGGCACGACCAGAGTTCAGGCAGCCACACACTTTCCCAGCTGTAGGATCTTTGTTGTGGGAATACATGGCAAAGCCCAGCATTTGAGGAAGGCACATTCCAGCCTCTTTATCCGTACCGGGCCTGAAAGGCAAATAGAATGAATAAATAAATAAATAAATAAATAAATAAAGCTTCCTGGACCAGGCTGGGGGAAACAGAACAACTTTTGCCACAGTGACAAAGCAGCCGGGCAGCCAGTTTTGCATTTGCGGCCACCAGAAGCCCCACGGATGCCACAAAGCGCCCATTTGTTGTCACTGTGGGTGGCTGCATTCCCGCAGAAAGGAGTTTTGAGGCAAAACAGCCAGAAGTTCAAACTCTTTTTCTTTTCTTTCTTTGGCCACACAAGGTTTGGCTGCATGGTTCCCCGAGCACAAAGGGACATTATTTCAACAGCAGTCAGGAGTGTCTGCAGCCAGTGCTGCAGGCAGAAGGCGCAGGAGCAGGTTTGAGGTTGAGTTTTCCAGGAATTTATGGGTGTTTTCCAAGATCAAGGAGAGAAACTCTAATTTTTTTGTCTTTGCTTTGTGTTAATGTGAATTTTCCCCTCCGTGCAATACAACTCAGACTGCACAAACACTCTTCTGCCAGGACGTGCTGCCCTCTGAACCAGTAACTGCCCAGTAATCCCAGTGACACACCTGCGATGGCTGCGTAGGCAGGAGCTGATGGGAGGCGCTACAAAATTAAAATGAGGCTATCTGATGTAGAGAGTATCTCATCCACGTCTGTCCCACTTGAAGGAAAGAGCCCATATCCAGATGTGCTTCCCGCTCCCTTGTGCCCAGTGCTACCTATTCCCCTGTTGCCCATTCTCCCGAGACACCCGTGCTCAGATATTCCCAGTGTCCCAGTGCCAGGTGATCCCAGCACTCCAGTAACCAGATACTCCCCGTTCCCTGTGCCCAGATGTTCCCTCCTTCCCTGTGCCTGCTGCTCCTGCGGTTCCTGTACCTAGAACCTACCTCCTACCCACCTGCCCCGTGCCCGGTGCTCCCGGGACCCCTCTGGCCAGATGGGCTCGCAGCTTCGCTTTGCCGGCGCTCCCGAGGGCCCCGTGCCCGGTGCTCCCGGCACCGCTGGGC
>JAVCKT010096780.1:0-12550 GCA_032273925.1 Rhynchotus rufescens | reverse complement strand
CCTTTTACATATCAGTGTCACATTTTGCACTCTTTTTACATGGTCTATTCTGACACCTAGAGAACACTTATTTCAGGAGTTAAGGAAAACAGAGACTTGATAAATTTACTTTGTTTTTGCTTATTTGAGATGCAAGTATATGTATTTTCTTCATCTGTCAACCACCTCTCCTCCTTCTGTAACAGGCAAGAGTACCATATTGACACAATTGTATCCAGTGGGATATATTCCACTCCCGTTTCAGCGCAAGGGCATTCAGAGTGTACAGTAAAATTGACCTTGTACCTCTAACTATCTTATCGATTCTACTCCTCCGCTCTGTACCGGGACATGAAATTATATGAAATTTCTTGTTCCTTCTCACCTAGAGGCTTTACATGTGCTTTTCTTCTTTTAACTGATGCTGTTTCAACAACTCAGTAAAACTGTGGAACCAAATTACATTTGCAGACATAGAAGAGGGACTGAGAACCCAGAAACTGAAGCATCTTCTCAGTGATCCAAGTTATTAAGGCCATGCAGATCTGAAGTCACATATGTCCTTTCCTGTGCGTGAAGAGTCTCCAGACAAGTGGGTGTTTATCCACTGTGTGCAAGACTGGGTAAGACAAATAGGATGGTGGGTGATCTTATCCAGCATATCCAGTATCACCTTTTTTAGTTAAGAAGTCTCCTGACAAGGCCTGTCAATGATTAAATATGGTTCCCAATCCTTGGGAATCTTCTAACAACCTTAAGCACATTAAGAATAGTTCTTCACAGACACAACAACAAACCTTTAAGAGATCAGAACTAGTGAAATTGGTTCTTTCATGTTTTTCTAGAAAACTCTCCCATGGTCTTCTGCCTCCAGTAAGAAGTCTCATTTGTGTGCTGGCTTGTGCCTTCATCTCACCTGAATTTCTCAAGTCTTATACAGCTTAGGCCAAAGACAACATACTCAGTGCTCTCTGCAAAGTGCCACGCACACATCCAAATGCAATGTAAAAATAACAGGACAAAACACAGATTCCCGCCCTGCTCTCTATAGATCAGTCTCAGAGTGAAACAGACACAGATTAAAGATCTGAGGACTGGCTATTTTTGGTGGGCTGGTGGGTCAGCTCTGCCCTTTGAGAAACAGTAAGGGATCAAAGCTATAGCAGCAGCTACAGGCATATTATATTAATCTTGGACTTCAGTATGTTCGTGATAGAGCGAAGATTTTCCTTTCCAAACACTTTCACAATAGGAATACAAAGCAGGAAATATCAATAGAAACCTTTATTAATTCAACATTTAGGAAACATTTTGAGAAAATGAGCAGAGACGCTCATAAGAATTGCAGCACAAACAGTCCAACATTGCTTTCTTACTTTTGACATGGAAATTCTAGTTTGCAATCCGCACACACTGCAGATGGAAACCATGTACATTGACAGACATCAGCAGTGTCATAGGTTGTCCAATCAGATTTCTTTTCAACATAGAGCTCCAAGATTTCATAAATCAATTGCCTAAGGAAAAAGATTGAAACAGCAGGAATAAAAATTGTATGCACTTAAGATATTAACACAATATAACAAGGTACCTACTGTATAAAACTTTGAAGAAAAAAGAAATGTAACTGCTTAAAATTATTCCTCTCTCAACAAAACAGCTACAGCTCACACTCCACGAGTACTTCGAAATACAGTGTAAAAGAAATGAAGAAATAGTAACATGAAGTGATCTGTCATCAACTGGTTGCCAGTTGACACAATAATTGTTTTCTATCTGCAGTATTGTGATTTCTTGGAAATTTTTGAGATTTCAAAACACTACAATCTAGAGGCTGTATTAATATCTGTATTTTTCTCCAGAGATCTGAAAGTTCAAAGGATGTATTGAGAGCCAATGTCAAAAATATTTACTAAAACAGACCTTTCTTAATTTCTTTCATTCACAAACATGATTTCCTGAAAAAGACTCAGAGGTGAGATGTGACCTAAAATGTTCTTATTTCTAGATGAGAATGCAAAATCCCCATTATTAGGATGCCAACTGATCCAATATACCATGAATGTTGAAGATGACTTTACAAGGGTCCTTCCCAGATTTGGGCTTATCAGTTCCCAATCAGATCAGCTCAAGTGTACAGACACATTTAATTTGATCCCAATTCTATTCCCTCAGGACAGGATAAAAATTATGTCTCACTGAGCACACATGCTCCTACATTCTCACTACTGTTCTACCAAGGATTTACTGTTCTACCAAGGATCTCAATTTTACCAGGATTATTAGAGCAAATAATCTTCAAAATCATTTAGAAATATATTAAAGAGAAGATGGTGACTGGAAGGAGTCAGCATGGGGTTAAAAAAGGGAAATCGTGCTACTCCAGCCTTCAGTGATAACATGCTCAGTGGTGAAAAGAGCAGATGAGATGGTTTTCTTCACTTTAGCGTGGCTTCAATGCTATCTCCCATAACATCCTCACAGAAAAACTCATCAGGGATGAGATCAACAGTGAGACAGATCGAAAACTGGTTGAATTGCCAGGCTCAAAGGGTGATAATCATCATCAATCCAGCTGGAAGCCACTTAGTAATGGTTTCTTCCAAGAATCAAAACTGCAGCCAGATCTTCACTGAGGACCTGGATAATGGCACAGAGCACACCATCTGTAAGCTTGCTGATGTCAAAACTATCAGGAATGTCTGATGGATAGGTAGGTAGGTAGACTCAAATAAAGGGCCACAGTTTCATGTTAACATATCTGTGATATTATCCTTGTTTCTCAACTCCTAATGCTGTTCACACCTTTGATAAAAACACAAAATAAATCTCAGTTACTGACCCCGCATGAGCTCAGGACTTGGGGGCTTAACAGAACTTTTCATGCAACCACAGCACCTGGCTACGTGGGGCGAAACAGCCCCATTAGAGACCAATCTCCTTGCAAATGCCCAGAAAACATTTCATTTATTGAGAGTGGGCATAGGCAAGGAAATTCATTCAAGAGAAAATAGAAACAGCAAATTAAAACAAAACGAACTGATCAGTGAGGCCAGGAATAATGATGGGATGAGAAAAAAAAACAGGCACTAGAAGAGGTGAAGAGATAAAAAAAAAAGAGGGCACTAGAAGAGATAACAGAAAGCATGGAATAGTCTTGTGAAAGAAACTACAATTTTTAGACTTGTAGTAGGCTTGACAAAGTGCTTGTAAAAGAGCACTGAACACAAAAGAATCATCATGAACTATGTAGAAAAGCTGAATAAACATAATAATTCCTTAGTTTTCCTAAACACAGGTGTTAAATGTAAAATCATGTAGAATACTGGAAACAAAGTACATGTAAATTGTGAACCTCATGGATGACAGGTCTTTTGAAGAAAATTTCATACAGCAGATGAAGTCTTTCAGTTCAAGAAGTCCCTAACAGCTTTCTGGAATCCAGAGCAAATGTTTCACAGGAAGAAGCACTTTAGCACGTCTGTTTCTTGTATTCTTTCCTTAATCCTCCCCCAGAGTTCACCAGCAGGGACAAGAGGCTGAATTCACGAACCTTATGCATTCCTTACTAGGACAGAGCAGCTCATGCTACAAGCAGGATGGGGAAAGGGCTGGCACCAACTGGACACACAACTAGGATGGAAAGCCACACACTTGGAAAAATGTGAGCAACTGATGGATGAGATGGGCAAAAATAGCAGTGATATGCAGATATGATTAGGTTATTATTACGGGGAAACCTGTAATAGTTGAAGAAAGAGTCAAATATAGACAGGAGGGATGAGAAGAAAACTGAATCCTAGTCAGAGACATGAGGGAGAGGTAGGAAAACATCTGGTAATAAAGTGAAAACTATGGCTTGCTAAGCCAAGAGCAAAAAGATGGACACAAGCTGGGACTGAGAGCCAGCAACAACTAAATGGACCAATGCAGACAAACTGGTTTGGGGAAGATAAGGTGAGGAGGGGGCCAGGGAGACGAGGAGGGGAAGAAAAAAAAAAAAAAAAGACAAGGTGGTATGGGCCCTATAGAGGACATTTCTGTCCTCTCTCTAAAAATCAGCTGAAGATTCAAACAAAATATCATCATCAAAAAATATCATCTATTTCTGCAGCACAACAGCAGGTGCATACTAACTGAAGGGCTCAGGAAAGAGAAATGTTTCCTGCTTCAGGACATGCCTTGTCCAAGAAGGACAGTTGTACCATCAGCTCAGTATTAGTTCCCAGACCATTCTAAGCCTATTCAGTTGAGATCTCATAAAATGAGAACGAAAGAAGATGTCAGCAGAGATTTAAAAACCTAGAGCAACAGTTTCTTCAAATGCACAACTGTGTGTGTTGTCCTATAGAGAGGAAACTGGTTGTCAGGAACTCCATGTGCACAGGCGGGTCAGACGGAGCAAGCAGGGTACTGGAATACCTACCACTCCTGGGAATGTGGCACTGTCTCTTTCCTCCCACTTCTGCTCGCCAGCCTTCCTATGGGTTGCACGTGCTCTCTCCCTGCTCAGAATGGCATGTTTGTTTGCTCCAAATACACATTAGAGTAGGAAATTCATGCAAAACTTCAGTCTGGAAGTTGAGTTTTCATGAGTATCTTAAAAGTAAAATATAAAAATGAAAAAAATACATAGCATTTGCTGTGATTAATCTTAAAACATGCTAAGTTGCTATGATTGCCTAAAACACAGCTTTTCTTTTCTAGTCTCTTTTTACTTGGAAGGCAGAGGAGGAAAGAATTAAAGCAAAAAATTACAGAGATGGATAGAAGATAAATTAGTACAGTTGAAGATATCTTCAAACTGATTTTGAGATATCTGTTTTCTGATTAGCATTTGCTTAGGACAAGCAAAATTTTAAACTTATGTCTGATTTTAAATATGTGTGCATATATGAATGATTATAGGCAAAAAATAAAGAGATTATATTAAATACATAGACAAACACTGCCTTTTTTTAAGAAAAGTGATTGGCACCAGACAGCTTTGCAGCAAATGTGACTGCTTGCCAATGACCCTGCTACAGTTATTACAAGCAATTAAGTATTATGCCAAGTTCTCAAGGCATGTCACCTTATTAAGGATGATGGCAACACTGCAATTTTAACACTCCAATACTTGCACCTGACCCCTCAATTAACCTACTGCCCATAGCTGACATGAAAAAAAGCCTAGCACATGAACACCATATGCATCTGTACATTTCTTAAAGTGCAGCAAATTAGTTCTGAACGGGCAGTTTTAAAGTTGGACACAAGGCACATTTGCGTCTCTTGCTGAGAAATCAATTTCTCATAGATGCAGCTGAGCTACAGAATTAAGTTTGTTAACTGTTATGAGCTGCTTAATGCCCAGACAGAGAAAACTAGCTGAATTGTCTGCAATTTTTATCTTTGTCAAAAAACCTTAATGTTTCTAGAATAAAGATTTAATTTCTGTATTTTTACAGATAAAATAATCTCCATATTAACAGAATTTATATTTAACTTGGGCTGTTTTTAAGACTTTGCTTTAGACAATATATTAGGAAAACTGAGAAGATTGATACACATTCATCTTAGTCTAGGCAAAATTTTGTCAACATTACTGCATATCCTGATCTGCCTAAGCTGCAAGTAGCAAGAGATACTGTGCTGCTTTGTATATTCTAGCACACTACAATAAGTCCATCCCTACTGTTACAGCTAGAACTCCAAATGTAACTCCACACGTTAGGAAGAGCTTTTCTGAAATCAATTTTAATGGCTTTGACCATAACTGTAATCAGATTTTGCTAAAAACTTCTGATACGCACAGTGCACACTATGGCATTGGGGCATATATAATTGAACATTATATGATAGGGCAAAAATGGATATTTGAGTCAGGCACAAGCCTTCATACCCTACTCTGACAAAAGCTCCAAAGAGGAACCAGTCTTTTTTTTAAACGAAGCCCACGTCCAGTGTTAATCTTAGCAGTTCAAAATGAGTAATATGGATCTGCTCCTTCCCCTCCTCACCATTCCTCTTCCCCCAAAAGCAAGTAAGGCCACTAAGCAGTTCCTTTTCCTGATTTCTGCCTCCTGTGAAAGACAGCTACATGTTTCACCTATACCTGAACAGACAACAAGTCATTCACTTTCTGGGAGCACCAGCTACAGTCCAAGGAGAGCCCAAAGCACCACTTATCACCAGACTTATCACATACATACATTACAATCCATAATGTGGTACATGAGAATGAAGTACGGATCACATGAAAGAGGACTGAAAAACACAACCAACACCATCTCCATTACGAAACACATAAATGCACAAATTAGCAAAGCAACTAATTAGCACAGCAAGAAGCAGTGAAATGACTTGGAGGGGGGCAGCATACTTGTGTGTGTACTATATCATATCTGTATGTGCCAGAAACGTATGACCAGTCTACGTCACATTGGCACTTTTTAAACTTGTACACACAATTTATATATCACTGTTTGAAACAAGAAATTTCATACAAACAATTCATCAGAGCATCCATCAAACTCTCATTTCACAGGAACTGAACAAAACATCGGTACATCTCATTCATTTCCAGACTCAAAGATAAACACAACTCAGTATATCTTGGAATCAAAGTGTCACTGCCCATCACAAGAACCATCTATATGGTGAGACTTGATCATACTCACTCACTTTCAAGAACATTAGCAGACAAAGCACAAAGATTTGTGCAGGGAATTGCATAAATTTAAGATTAGCAGGCCAATATACATATCTCACATAAGAAAGATAAGTGCTCACAAAGCAGCAATAGAGAGTGTTGAATGAAAGTTCTAGACGTGTTACTAAATGACTGCAGGTAAATCAACATTTACCCAACATAAGACTGTACTTGCTTATCAGGCCTCCTCTAACAGAAGCATCAGCAGAGCAATTGCAATTCAAAGAGGAAGTGCACATTGGATATAAAGATGCATTAGAACAATTCAAGACACACAGTTCAAGACATGGCCAACCCAGATATATTTTGATTATTTCTAAACAAAAGCTGATATGATAAAATCTCATGCATTTCTCAGACATATGTAGAAGCGAAACAGCAGACAAAAAATAACTTGTTTGTGTGCTCTTGAACAGGCCTGTGAACACAGACTTAGGGTTACAAGCCAGGGCTCAGTTTTGGACATCAGTTTAGCTACAGTGGAACAAAACAGTCTCATGTTTATTATTTCAGTTCTCAAAGTCGTGTAATTCCTGTATAAAACCTTAGCCTATTAAAAAAAGATATTAACTTTTATATCTAGAAATGTTCTCTCATTTTGTGCAAAAAATCATTTTGAAAATCCAATCAGCATCAGATCAGCCTCTTAAAAGAGTACTAAAAAACACCATCTAACTTGATATCTGTGCTTCGTCCTTTGCCATCTCCCCATTTGCTATTTCTTTACTCATGCAGTAATTATTATTCTAAAAGACCTTTTCCTGTTAAGAGATTAATCTCTCCTTGTGGCACTGTATGTGCCGCATTTCTTTAAAACCAATGCATTAGTTCTAAACGCACGTCCTGTCTAGAAATATGGATTTTAAATAAAAAAGGTTAAACACTATCTGCTTGAAAGTGGGTAATGTCTAATATTTAGAGTTCTACTTAAACAATTAGTATAGAGGTTTCTTTTTTCTTTAAAAAAGCAAGCTTCCACACTATAGAATTCAGATTAATAATTATCCAAATAATCATCACTCCTGCTCTCCTATAACAAGGTTCATGCGTTTACTGTTTGTAGTCATACGATACTACTTCTCACTTCAAGGCAAGGATCCATTAGGTTTCTAATAAATCTCTCAAGTGTCACTTTCTTGGGAACACTAGAGCAACAGAATGCCAATTACCACACATTAGTGTTCTGAATTTTAGTGTTTTACTTATTTTCCATTTCTATTTCTCATTATCCCCCTTCCTGGAAGCTGGGGCAGAGTATTTCATTCCCAAATGAATCTGGATTATTTTCAACCTCCATTTAAATTCTCACTGCATGCAGCTCTCTACCCACTCCCTTACTCTTTTAACCTAAATGGCTGAAAAATACCTTTGCTATTTGTTTTCATTCCTAACACACTACATTGGGCAATTAGCATTTCACCCCTAAAATTGAGTTCTTTGATTTTTGACCGATGTCTTCTTTCCCACATCCACGTGTCTAATATTCTTTTGCATGTCAGTATTCTTCTGGCATATTTGGTTTCATTTCAGATTACCTTGCTTCAAAAAGAATTTCCATTTGAAATTTTAAGGCTCCCTTTCACTTGATTATCTGGGCTGCACCGCATACCTGTCTTCATAAATCCTTAATTTCTCACTGTTTGCCCTTTTGAAATTAAGAACATTAAAGATGTATTACTGCTTATCGGTGTTTGTGAAACCAAATGAACACCTAAATCCAAGACCTAGAAGTATTGTTTTTTCCATGATATTCTCCCTACTCCCTAAAATCAGGCTAAAATCAATTAAAAAAAAAGACTATATTGATTAAATGATAATCAGCATCTATCATGGTTATTCACAATTTTCCCCCATATCTAAAAGGCTAAAATTTCCATAATACTAGAGGGGAAAGTGTCATTCTAACTTTTTAGATCTGGCAAATCTGGCCCGAGCTATTTACATTTTCCATGAACTATCTCATCAGAACCTCCTCACTGTCTCATTCCCGATTTTACTGAACCCAAGTTGCCACATTACAAGCATATATTTTAGCTGTATTTCTATTTTCCTCAAAAATCATCCCATATGTCTGCCATTATTTCCCTTTGTTCACCATTCTTCAACATGTAGGCTCAAGCAGTTCAGGTTCCTCTGTCTTGCTATCTCCCCCATTGCCACAGTACTTCAGTAGTGCCCTGCTGACCACAGCTGATTCTTCAATGAAATTACTCACCTATCACCAATACAAACAACTTGCAATTTCCCTCCCTGTTTCTTCTATTATCCTTTTTTTGCTGTATCACTAGCCTTTTGCCCGTTTCTCATTCTGTTCTATTCTTATGTACTCAGCTGGGGTTACAGACGCCGTGACTTCTAAAGCTTCATTTCAGACTTCTTAAGTTCACTGTCCTCATCCCAGGCAACCGGGAATCTAACTACCAAGAGGACTTCTTTCTTTTCTTTTTTTTTTTTTTTTTTTTTTTTTGGTAAATGCCTCTCACTAGCCAAATTATTATCTTAAAATTATGATCCTAGATGCATTCCTGTGCCCTTTGCCTCTCTTGTTTTCCTCATTTTCTTCATTTTAAGGAAAAATTCCACACATATGTCTGACCCCTTGTTGGCATGAGCACCCTTCCTAATTTTATGCAATTAACCATTAGAAAATCATCACTTATTCCAAATGACAGTGGCTGTGAAAATATTTCTCTGGGTAGTGATACATTGCTGACAGGTCGCTACAGAAATAAACTGCTTCTCCATATCTCACCACCTTAGCATCTCCCCAGTTTCCCCCTTCAGCACACGCTTTTCTTTTTAACTGGAGTTGTGCCAGTACAAAGACAACTTCCTTCTAAAGAAAGTGTTGACTTGGAGGTCTTTCAAAACACTGTTGCATCATGTCTTTCCATTAATAACATTTATACTAACATCAACAATAATCGCAGTAATCATTTATTTAAATATTGCATACTATAACTTTTGGTCCCTACACAAAGGTCTCAGTTAATGTGGAGACAGTCAACATAAAGACAAAAGATGCAACTTCAATGATGTTCAGGTTTTACTCTTTTCTAAATAAGAAGTGTCTATAACCCCTCTCCAAATTCCCTTTTTTTTTATTCCAGCTTTCAAATAGCTTTCAGCAAAACATTAAGGATAACAGAGTTTCACTAATTTGAAATTAGTCAAGGAGATCCTCATGACATTCTGTATTTTACTTGCATACAAATTGAAAAACATGAATTTTATGAGTCTCATATTGAAGTATTTAATTACAGGATGAAATCATATTGAAACTTGTCTAACGCACTTTGCTTGAGGGTACAGGAGAATCACTTCATTTCTAAGTGGGTTATCAGAGTTCAAATAATTGTTATTTTTACATAATATAAAATACCTTTTTTTTTTAATTGAACTATAATACAATTCATAACAGAGAGAGAAAAAAAAATCACTTCAGCACTGTTTACTGGGAAAGAGCATGTCACACTATGGCCACTATATGAAATTTTATTATTTTATCAGGCATAGTAGCCACCCAGTGGCTACTCAATACTCAGACTGTCACTGATGTCTCCTTAAGTATTTTTATTATGAGAAATGAGCAAATAAAGACCTCACTAATTTTTTTTTTCCAGTATGCTTAAATATATTGAGTGGCGGGGAGAGGTGGTAGAAAGAAAGATGTATAAAAATAAGTAATTTTTCTAATTTGGTCAAATTGGATTTTTTTTTTTTTTTTTTAACAGTTGGGTCTGGATTGTTGCTTTTTGCCTTTTTCTTTTCTCTTTTTTCTCTCCTTTTTAAATGAAAAAAATAAACTAGTTTGAGTGTCTCTAATACTTATTTGTGAAATATGTAGTAAGAGACTGTTAATATAAATATAAAAGCAGTTATAAACAAATCAAAACAAAAACTTTAAAAATAACCTTTTACAAAGGTGCCATGGGAATAGTGGGCTGTTGTAGGGTTTTTTGGTTTGTTTTTGTTTTCTTTTAAGAAATTTGGATTACATAATATAAAGAGAGGTCTGTACATAAAGATAGGAATGACTCATGGATCATAAGAGATCCAATGGGCCTTGGACTTATGAATAAGAGAGAATTCTGTCCAACTCTCCAAACTCCAATATAACTAGTAGTCTTGGCAAAAAATAGTTTCTCATAAATGCCTGAGGAGAAAAGAATGACCACAACATCCTAAAGGTCACAAGGGTACATTATATTTGTACATACACTCAGAAGTTTTCTTAAGATACAAATATTTTGACCCATTTGTTCAATGTGTTGGGGACTAGATTCCTTTTTAAAAAAATCTAGAGAACTCCTTCCCCATCAATGAGTGTTAAAATTATCAATGAGTTTAGACAAACTTTGTCTAGTTTGAGGGTTGCAGTCTTTACCGTAATAAATAATGGAGGTTGCGCAACAGTTTCCAAATCTTGCTGTAACGAAAAGGACATTTCTTCTAGCGCCCATTTGGGTTTCCTTGCATACAGGTGCCAAGAAAGGGCTGCACACCTGAAAGCTTGTCCGTTTTTGCAACTGTATCCATTTAGCTAGAACAGTTACTCTATCCACTTGAAAGTTTTGTCTCAGAGATACCTTTAAACACTGACAGCCTTAACAATATTGCTACATTTTAGACACTTCGATATTTAAAAATATATATAAACATAGAGAAATACAAATAATAAAATTAAGTTATGAAAGCCAAAAGTATGAACTTCATTCAGTTTCTTCCCACTCCTGCTTTTCTAAATATCCTGCTGAATTGACGCTCTGCAATTTATGTTTGTACTTTAGTATGGTCTACACATATAAGGAAAGTTTCAGTAATGAGGAAAATCTTTGCAATATTTACAGAGTATATCAGATAAAAACACCTTTCTCTGAAAAATGAAGCCAACTATCAGCAGAGGAGAAATGACAGATCACAGGAGATGGGAAGAAACCAACACATTACAGAAGGTCTGCACTAGCAGCAGCTTCTGCTGTGTGTACATGTCCAGGTTGGAAGATGGGCCCTTTTGTCACAGAAGCTCCTTTCAACTTCTGCTATACATTGGGAGTGCAAGACCTGGAAACCACCACAGTGTTCCTATTTCGATTTAAAGAATGCCAATCTTTGATATTCCTGCACATCAAATATATTTTAATGAATCATTCCTAAAGCCATTTTTTCTGTATTGCAATAATATTGTAATGTTTTTCTGTATTACCATATTATTACCTGGCTCTCCAATTGTCTGCCTTGTGCTTTCAGAAGACTGACACATCTTTCATCAAAACTTTCACTCATTAGTTCTTCTGCAAGTTGCTTATTGCGACTTCTAGAAAAAAAATACAGTGTTAAATATTAACTAAAAAAATAAAAGCTAACTATCAAACTAATTATTTTATATCTTTTACCAAAGTTCAAAATTTCTGTTCAAGCTAGGCCTGACAATCATGTTCAGCGCCCAGGACAGGCGCATACTGTGAGGAGAGGGCTGCAGCTTCCCTGAGAACCCCACAGGGTCAAGTATTAGCACTTCGATACCTCCATGTCCACCTTTTGCAAGTGCCAAACTGAAGAAGAGACCCAGATGGCACATCACTCATTTATTTGCTGCTTTGTTTCTGGAAAGCAAAGGGAAAGCCAGTCACAAGCTGCTTGCTCTCCTCTACATCACAGTCCTGCTTCCTGGGTTTCTTCCCTCCCTCTCCTCAGTTATTGTCCCAACTTTAAATTGATCTTTGTACTTACTTTCCTTTCTCTTCATTGAAAGTGTAGCCCCTTTTACTGGCTCCTGATGAGTCCACTCCTTGTGATGAGACCACAAGAGTTCTGCAAACAATCTGCTTCTAAACCTTCTGTGTTATTAAAGTACTATTGCCCTTTCTTTTGTCC
>JAVCKT010096779.1:0-12551 GCA_032273925.1 Rhynchotus rufescens | reverse complement strand
TGTCAGTATGCAGAGTATATTCAAAAGAGGGAAAGAAAGTATTTTCCCAAGACAATCTATGTTAACACAGTAAAATATAGACTTTTAAAGTGTCAGTTTTAGTAAGCAAATAAAAATAATGTGCTATAAAGTGTTCCAACACTTTCACACCAATTAATATATAGAACTCCAACTGAAACTCTTTACTGACCACTACAGAATTTCAATAAATGTGTTAGATTCTATAATGTTTTATTTCAGTCAAGTTCAACTGTGAATAAGATAATACTGTTCTTACAGTATTTACCTTGCCTGTATTTGCATTTGTTCTGCCACTCAAAATGGAGAAGCGTGCAACTACCTAGTTTTGTATGCAGAGAATATTTAAAATGTCTAGCACACAAGAACATAAATAGTCATTTGTCTTTAATTTACTTGCTTAGATATTTACTAATTAAAATGAGTTGTTAATATCCATTCTTATCAATCCTCTGAAGTTGAATTGATAATTACTTTTTCATCTATTCTATTTTTGGTAAGAAAAATGTTTAAATGCACCAGTTTGGATCATAAAGAGTAGCAAAATATATATTCTAAATATTTTAAAATACATAAATATAAGTTCCTCATAGATAAAACTAATGGTAATAATGCACAATTTTAGTTTTATGTTGAAAAAGAAGACATGAGATATAGCTTCACAAGTATAAACACACAGGAAAAAATACCAAAGACGTATTTGAAGTCAACAGCAGACTGCCTGATAACAATTTTTCCATAGTCTGTCTTACTTCCACTTTCTGTAATTAAATGTGGTGTCTGACAGCATGTGCTCTGCAACTGTAAACAAAGATCACAGAGCTCCCAGAAGTAACTTATAAATAATGAAATAACCACCCATTCAGATACCAGCACCAAAGAGACAGATCAACCTTTTCTGCTATATCTTGCACAAGAAGTCCCTTTTGAGTGCCATACCAGCAACGAACAATATTTAAAGCAGACAATTATAATGCCAGAGAGAATATCCAAACCCCTCACTTTGCATAAAACTATGCACTGTAGCAAGGCAGAGAACAAATCATATCCCCTAGACATTAGCCTTCAAGACACTCGTTCTCCCTGTAACTGTGTTGCTGCACACAGAGAGGCTGCAGCACACGGGGCTGTAGCTCACAGTGAGGCAAACATAACCTGATTTCACTTCACTGAGTCCACTGCTATTACACAAAGAATTAATTTATTCAAGATATGTCCTAGTAGTTACATATGCACTTTTAATGAGTTGAGGGTGGACACTGGCTTACTCCCTGGGGGCTTTTGGTAAGCAAAAAGGCTCTCTGCTATCCACAATGTTTCTTATTTTTCATAGGACTGGCCTGATTGAAGGAGAAAGAGCTTCTAGACTGCCAGTTGTTCAGGTAAAAGCATGATGATTTTGTTTTAAAAAATAACAATGTGTGAGTCTCATAGATAGCATCCTGATGACTACACTGGCAATTGAAACCATAATGATCATTTAATGACCGTGTCTTCCTAGTATTTCAAGTTTTTCTTTCCCTCTGAT
Source organism: Rhynchotus rufescens (assembly GCA_032273925.1). NCBI lineage: Eukaryota > Metazoa > Chordata > Aves > Tinamiformes > Tinamidae > Rhynchotus > Rhynchotus rufescens. Next base: position 11,005 of record JAVCKT010096779.1, on the reverse strand, counting down.
CTCCATGCATATGAAGACTCAAGAAGAAATATACAGTCACTCTAAAGATAACGGTATAAACTTACAGACAGAATTCTTGTGGTTACTGTCTTTGTTGGGCAACATCTTAACTCCTCTTGATTTCAGTTCGATTGCTTTTTTCACTGAGAAAACAAACAAAAATAGAATGATTTATTATTAAACATTGTGGAAAAGAAAATGTAACAGCCAAGTAACATGCATTACGATACTAAACAACACAGGACTCTGACAAACACACTGAAATAATTACAATCTCTGTGAGAACTGAAATATTTTTGGAAAAGCATAATGATTTACTATATATGAGAAGACGTGCTCTTTAACTGAGATTATACACCTTCATAATTTTTTTTCAATTGAACGTTGCTTACAGTCAAGCAAAATAAAAACCTGTCCTAATTACTTGTATTGATTTCTGTATTTAATACTCTATATGACAAAATTTTAAACATATCCTCAACCTGTTTCCTATTTGAAATTTATAAGACATTATCCATGTGTTTCTGAGGATCACAGATTTAAATGTGATATTCACAAAATGTTTTTACTTCATCCATTTTTTTCAGTAGTAGAAATGTTTTTACCTTGATTTCATAGAGATTAATGTCATATGATCACATGGGGTCACACTGTTTCATTTACTTAACCCTTTCTGAATCTACAGGGCAATTTCAATGGAATTTTGAAGGACAATAAGAGCTCTTGAAGATACAAAGCTTTTTTGAGAGAGAAGATCCATTAGAAATGTAATAACTTTTTTTTTTTTCCCCTAAAAACAAAGTGGTCTCAGAAACAAAAGAGACATTGAAACAAACTAATAGAGTTGTGTGCTAAAGAACATATGGGGTAGAATTAGAATTAAATGCTAGGAGAAAAGCATAAAATATAAGAAGAATTAATCAGAAATTCATTAGTTAGGCAGCCTGGGAACAATATTAACAATTAAAAATAAAAGAAGATATATACAAAAGAACACACAAAGAAACAAGGCAACTGTGCAAAAAACTTGTAGCATTAACTTGGAGCTTGTAGCTTTTAATAATCTTAAAATGCAAACACCTAGATACAACCAAATATTAACCTAGATACAAACAAAAACAAAAATCAATTCCAGCATTTTTAAAACAGCAGTAACTTCTATCAGATACCACAGAATATGCAAATTAAGACAACCAATCATCAGTTATATTTGTACGAAATGTATGGCATATATTTTTTGTTTGCTATAGCATATACTTGTCTGTCTGCTAACATTTGTTAGCAGTACAGTGGTAGTTAACATTTAGTTAACATTTAATATTTAAATAACGTATTACAAACTTAAATATTGTGATTTAAAAAAATGCTGCTTTTGCAAACTTGAAGTGAAGCAGGTTTTTTTTAAGTGTTGATACTGGGCAAGCACTATTTTTTTTGTCCATCTAAATTGTGGAATGTTAGCACAGACATTTATGCCTAAACATGGAAAGAAGATGTTCAGATTTTGAAAGATATTTGAAACACTGCTGTAGCCACATGAGATGAAATAGATTTGATAGTTGTGTGCTATTTTCTTTTCCTTTAAGTAAAGTGTGTATTACGTGGAAATAAATAATCAATGCTTACAGACAATAATGTTAATCTTCTCAAAAATAAATAACAAACAACAAAACATAGGTATCTATAGCTTCTGCAAGGGTGAGGCTTTTGCGTATGGTCTTCTTACGACTGCTTTCTAGGACTTAAAGAGTTAAACTACCCTCAAGTCTTCCATTCTCTTTTCTTAGGCTGCATTAGCAGCCTGTTCCAATTATACGGAGACGTAAGTCACACACCTGAATAGCTGGGCCTTTTCTTGGCGTTGTAGTCCTTCCTTCAGCATAAGTTCCACATTTTATCAATAGCCATCTCATGTAGAATATTTGAGCAGTTATTGAAGTATTGATCCTATACAATCCCTAGAGTGTTTCCATTGTAGTAGTATAGAGTAGTGTAACCCTTGAGTCTCTCATTATACGAAAAAGAAATAACATCCCCTCTTTGTCCTGTGACCATATTTTGGAAGGAAAGAAAGGAAATCTGATACTAGAAATTCTTGGGAGAGGAATAAAACACAAAAATTACCACATCAAGTATGAATGTGTAGTTCAGCATATGCCCTGACAATTGTGCGTGTTTCTCATTCCGGCATGTACCAGAAAAGGACAAGAAGGCTCTAACAGAAGACCCAAAAGGACACAGGAAAGTTGATGGGAGTAATGAGGTTCTCAAGATAGTGAATGCTGAGGGATGATTCAGTTGTACACAGGGACTCTTCAGCCTTGGAAATCGATGGATTGCGGGAAAGGAGGGAGTTATAAAGAGGATCAGGAGTGTCATCAAGAGGCTGCACAGGGCCTGAGTGTTCCCTTTCGTGTTCACTCTAAGAACTCCAGGTCAATGAGTGAAGCTAACAAGAGCAAAGCATTCAACTAGTAAAGGAAGTGGTTCTTTATACAACAAATAAAAGATGTGTGAAGGTCTTTGCTAGAACACACAGACAAATGTGGTCTGTAAAGTTTCAAAGGGCGACTCATCAAGTACTTGGCAGAGGAAGGCTCTTGGAGTGTTGTGGAGGGCTACTAAAGTGACAGACTACATTAGGTTAAGGAGATCCCTGCAGGTAAAAATACCTGGTGACAGGCAACGCATTATCAGGCAAATGATATCATTTTTTTCCTTGTTCTTATTAGTCTACAGGCAACTACTTTAGGCCACTTTTGGAGACAGACAGATGCCTATACAAATCCTTTGTCTGAATCTGAATGTTTGTGGTTATTCTTATTTTGTCTTTGTGGACAAAATGATTACTTTACTTCACATTACTTCAGCAGACTTTCCTTTAGACATAGCTATATTCCTTATATATAAATAAATATATATATATATTCCTGTGTTATATATGGAAGATGAACTTTTTGAAAAACGTTTGAAATTTTTATGAAAGTGAAAACATGTTTTCTCTTTATTCCTAATTCTCTGTCATTAAAATGAAAGATGTTCTATGTTTCTGCTAAATTTGTAAGAGTGAGTAACTCACAAAAAATTGTTCTATTGATGTTACTACTAACAGTTTTGTTTTCAAGGGCTGTTCTTGGAAGACTGCCCTTCTGATTTCAGGTAGGGCAAACTGAAACCAATTACTCTATTGCTGAAGAGAGTCAAATTTGAAGCTTTGATTTTTTTATATTAGCTTTAAGCTATATTTGTTTTACTTTTCTAAAAATAATGTCAATATTTAAATATTAATAACAGATAGTTCTTTTTAATTCTTCCAAAGCCTGTTCAGTTGAAGTATCAAACTACATTCTAGAGCCAAGATGTTTCATCTGCATTTGATGTCTAATCTTTGATGCCTTCTTACTGTGGGTTATTGTGTTCTTGCATTCTATGGTACAATTAGTTCTTATCTTAACTTATATTTGAAAATGCACTGTATCCTTCAGAGTGTGACCGAAGTGTGCCCTCACAAATTTAGAAAAGAGTTTGTTGTCTGCTGGGACCATAATGAAAAGCTTTCCACGTCTGCCTTTTACTTCCATGATGGAAAAAATGTGTGCTAACTCAAACAGAAAGCTCAATCAAGATAAAAAATAAAATCCTTAAACTAGAGATAAAATAATCAATATAAAACCTTTTTAAAACAATTATAATGCACAGTTACATATACATTCTACACATACGGAAATCTACATTCAAATGTGAAAATAAATGGAAAGGAAACTGAACTCAAATTATCCAGAGAAATGTCTATCTTTTAATAAAGGCTATCCTCTGGATAAATTAAGCAATGTCCTCAAAGCAAATAAACTCAGAAGTGCTCTCAGTATGAATGACATTTGAAAACAAAAATTTCTGCAGAATATTGTAATTTTCAGTGAGTTCCTCAGGGAAATTACAATGGCTTCCCACTGATTCCTGCCCCTTTTATATGTCTACATGTAAAAGCAGTTTCTAAAGTTTGATGCTCTTTGCTGCTGACTTGGTGAGCTTAGATACAAGTTTAACTAATTACATGGAACAGCTAAAACACAGACATAAATAGAAATCCCACAGGGGGAAAAAAAACCCCAAAACTTCAGTCACTGAATAAGAGATTAATAGTACTTTTTTTTAAGTTAGTAAAGTTTGATAGAATACCACTAATAGTATCCACTTGATGTGTAGTTTAAGCATCCAGACATGGTACTAAAACATTAACTGCAGTAGCTTTTCATGTGGGCAGAAGGAAATGAAGAACAGATTTTGGTTAATACTTTTAATTATAGTTTGTTTCTAGGAATCCTTCATCTCTATTTTCTCTACTTCTCCTCCTTCAAATCAACAAGCTAAAACTCGAACACAAATGAAACAGCAAATTTGAAAGGAAGAACATGCTACTCTTGCAAAAATGCTCTCCTGTACTGAAAGCAGAGGGCTTATTCATAATAGCATTCAGAAATGACAGAATCAAATCTAAAGCTAGTTGATATTAAATTGAAATTTTGTATCTGCAGAGATAAGTGAACATAATTTATATATGATACAAAAAGGATACAGTGAGATTTCAAGGATATAAGGCTCCTGTTAAGTCTGAACATGTCATGCAACTTTAGGGAAAATCAGATTAAAATAGGATTTTGTCACAGATAGAGAGCTAATAACAAAAACTAGACACTTTAATCTGATAATACTGAAGATGGGTTAGATTCTGCCTGCAGTCCTTATGTTCCTCCTGCTGCTTCTATAAACTCCACTTGCCTGGTAACTTAAAATTACTCACTGGTTGGGTCCTAAGGATTATAAATGTCCCTGAACTATTTTATTGTCTTTTTATGTGCAGAACTGTGGCTTTCTTATAAACAAAGAAAAATAAAAATAAAAAAAATAAAAAAGCTGGCCTGAAAGAAGAGCGCAAATAGCTAGAGAAAGTCAATAAGATTTCATGAAGAAGTGCAAAAATATCTTGGAGTAGCAAGATGAAGAGTGAGAGCGCAAAAGTGGATTTTTTTGCAACTGTGAAAGGAAGTTCTTTGCTACTATTATTTCTGTTCTCAGGGTGATGTTATTGTATTTAAAAACAAAAACATAAAAAGACAAAACAAGTAGCAGTTTGAAACAGGCATTTAGATTGGAATTTGCAAAATCCCTTTATCTTCTTACATATAGTTGGTGTCTTGAAGGCTCGTGCCATGTACTAGTAAGTACAGATGACAAAGTAAAGATTTCAAATCATTTATGAATTTCGTATACCAAAAGCTATCCAAATGTAGGCTAGCAGGTAGTCTCTGCACCAAGGTTTTGCAGTCTTATTTTCAAACAACTGTAGTATTGGTTTTACATTTGCTGGGAGGAGGAGGCTGGCAAAGTTAGCAAGAAAATTAAGGAAAAATGAAAATGGAAGTGAAGATGGTATGAGGCACAGTTAGTTGTCCTTCTGCAGGACATAACTGAGAAACTACTTAATCTAGGGAAAAAAAATGAGGATATATGATACTATTTAGAGATAATAAAGATAGACACAGAGAGAAAGACATATTTCCCATTCCACTAAGGTTAAAACAGTAATTTATAGGGAAACTTGGACAGTATAGGGAAACTTGGACAGTATAAGAAAAAAGTTTTTTAACAGTAAGAATGATGGAGCCCTGAAATAAATTATGCAAAGAAGCTGTGAAATCTCCATCACTAAAAGTTTTTAAGAGCTCTTAAACTATAGTCTGAGGCGAAGAGACCTTAGAGACCACAGGATAAGCTTATCAAAATATATTTAACTTCATTTTCTATTTCATAATAATAACCCATAACCTGAATAACCCTAATTCAATGAATAACAAAACCAATCAGAAGTTAAAGCCATGCAGAATTTCCTGGTATATGAAATTGACTGATGACTGCATTTAAATATAAAAACACATATATAATGTGCTGTACATAAGGGATATCAAAGTCATAGCGTTCTAGAACCATAGAGTTCAGCTGATGTAGTATTATGCTTGATGCAGCTTTTACTCTCATTTAGAGTTTATATAGTTACAGTTTAAGATTATATATTTAGCTTAATATATAATTATATTTAGCTAAATATAATTTAGCTATAGCTCAGGCTTATATATATAGCTATATAGCTATACCTATAGGGTAGTACTGTATATATTCCTCGTCTGAAATTCAGGAAGGTTAACAGAATGTTGTTGTGTTTTTGTTTGCTTGTTTTTCCAGATTACCCATATATTTGATTAAATTGCCAGGTCTCCCTCCTGTGTGAAATAACCTGTGAGGCCTTAAATACTGGCTACCATTCAAAGCTAAAAAATTCTGACATCATCCACCGGTACTTCCTCAAGCTGCTTTTGCTGCTGCTGCTCTGCTGAGCTCAGCTCTTGGCTGCCTTTTGCTGCACATTTTTCTCAAGTATAGATATTTGAAGGTAAAAGGGGACAGAATATTTCCCAGTGCCTGGTGATTACAGGTAGGGAGACAGGCAGCTCTGTCCTTCTCTGGGCACAGTGGCAGTATAAGCAATGTACTTGAACATTTCTGCATGTTCAGTTAAGGGGCATCTTGACATTAAGCCAAAAAGAGCTGAGTTGCATAAACAGAATTTGAGACTCACAAGAACTACATCAGGTAACATTTAAATACCCTGCCTTTCTTGTTTGTTTGTTGTTTTTCCTTATACCAGCCTCCCTTTTGCTGTAGCAGAAGAAATAATTTAATATCCTTAACACTTTATTTATTGAGAAAGAGTGGAAGACAGATATCTATTACACAGATCTACATGTACCTCTACGTATTTTGCAGAGTTGAATAAGTAATAGTGAAGTATTTCGAATAACCTTCATAGGGTTGTTCTGCTGAGAGAATGGGTGAATTTATCTCAATACAATGCAGAAATCATCAAATTCCTTTTGCTTTAGTCTCATCAAGCACTCTGTTTTCTTTGTCTTTGCCCTTAGATTGTTCTAGGATTCTTCTCTGAGTCACCAACAGGAGTATAACCATCTTCTAGCATGGATGAAATGATCTACAATTCACAGGTTTCTCAGCACTAGTGGAAACTCTGGAATTTACTTACAGATAAAACATTTCTTTCATGTCACTCAAGTCATATGAGACCAGTAAAAAAGATCATTAACTGTCTCTAGGGCTTTTTTTTTTCTCTCTCTTGCGTCACTCTGGCCTGCTATGCCATGAATTTCTTCAAAAGTTTAGAATCTATAAGATAAAAATAGCTACCCTCAATCTTTCCATTCACTTTGAAGCTTTTCCTTTAACAGAAAGAGTCCAACAAAACTACTCTGACACAAACACACCTGGCTATTTTTCAAAATATTTTCTTGATTCATATTTTATTTTTTCTCACGCTGGCTTGTTCTGTAAATATATCCCAGGAAGTGCTTCACAAGTATTTAGTATATAATTATTTTATTTCTTGGTCAATGGGAATAAAATGCTAAATGTTGGACAGTAGTTTTCTAAGTAACAAGTTTTGGAATTTAAAATTGATAGTAATTTTCATAGCACTTTACAAATTTTGTCCTTTTCAAATTTAATTTTTTGATCTGTTTCTTTGGTGGATATTCTTGTTTGTTTGTTTGTTTATTTCGGCCAGGATTTTCTACCTGACTGTAGTATCACAAAATCTTTAAACGGGTTTCTGTTGAGCCTGTTCTGAGAAATCAAACATTATCCTGAATTCTGCATAGCAAGTCCTGGTCAAGCTCTCTGTGGCAGAGCACGTTTTGAAATCATTCCTTTCTAGGTTTTTTTTCTACAATGTCTTATTTCCCTTACCAGTATTTTGTTCCCTTCCTTATGCTTCTACCAGCTGAGGGCTCATCTTCAGAGCCTTTCAATAAACAAGCTTGTTACTCTCTCATGTTTAAGTATTCTCGGAAAATGTCACCTCAGTACGTTCTCAAGAGGGACGGCTTCATTGCTAGCAGATGATATCACATCCCCGATGTTGACTGTGTGATTTTAGCTAGGACCGATTCCAGCACTCCAATGAAATTACCTATACCTAAAATAAAACTGTACACCTTTCACTCTCCCAGGCTAAGGAATGCTTCAAGCCAGTATATTTATTCAATACTCTAAAACAAACATGAAATATTTGCTCATGGAATAAGTAATTTTAGGAAGAATGACCCTATTGTTCTAAAGCAACCATTACACTTTCATCTAGCTTCTCTGTAATTATAAAATAGTGTTCAGCAATCATCTTGAAAATGGTTTCTTGCTTGAGTACTTATGTCCCTAAATTAAGTTAATGAAGAGAATTCTATCATAAATCCTCTGCTAAAACAAGGCCCTAGTCTCGATAACATTAGGATATCCTTGAAAGGTGTGATTCCTGACACTCAGCTGTCCTCTCCCTGACTTTTCATCTTCCATATGATGTGACGTTTCAGCAAATCACTGGAATAATCCAACACACTGCTCTTCTTTATCACCTGAAGAATATTGTTTAATATCCTGGGGTTTCTCTAACAGCTTTCAAAATCTTTCCTAATAATCAGTATTATAACTCCAGAGAGAGTTTCACAGCAGGAGTAGATGTTTCTACTACATGGTTACCTGTAGAAGCTGTAGGTTTTTGATCATGATCAGTTAGCTTCCTTGTTCCATCAATCCAGCAAAGTGCTGCCTGCCATTACCCGACCTTCCACCTGCTCCCTGTGCTGGAAATCTCTGCATGCGGCGCTAGCAAACAAATGGCAGAGCCCCAAGACGAATGGGTGTCACAATAGATTCTAACAGAAATCGTTCTCTTTCTATGCCTATAAGATGACACAAAATCTGAAAATTCAAAATGAAGAGCAGTCATTTGTTTTCCATTAACCTTCTGCATGTCACTTAGCTGGCCACTTGCCCTGACAGACTGCCTTAGCTATGCTGTGCTATCAATATGAGATATATCACAATAAGGCAAGTGTGGCAGGCATCAAGTGCCTGCAACTACACAGCTCTGGAAAACAGTATCAACACAGCTCACACAATGAATATTTGCTATCTTTGTGCACAGTGTGTAGTATGTGTCTGGAAAAGAAATCACAAATGATGTCTGATCGGTTCCTCGCTCGAATGGCACTTCCAGTCTTTCAAGCACAGCTGTCGAAAGTTCATATTTGCAGCTAATCTCCTCAGAGCTCCAAGGGTTTTCTTCGGTAATATCTCCATAATGCCACCCAGACGGATAATCAGTGTTCTCACAGGCATCAGAAATTCCTATTTTGAAGTCAATATTTGACCATCTTTTCTGGTTTTGTAGAGATATGTCTGGACTATAAATATATTAACAATACACCTATTACAATAACCATTTCAGTATTTTCAGTCATCCAGCTGAACTTGAATGTATTGAACACCTGCAGGTAAATGATGCAGAAGCCACAGCTGTGGTAACTCTGACACACTATTATTTAATGTTTTTTTACCTGTTCCGAGGCAAAACTGACCATATGTGTCCTTTCAGGCTGCAGCAAATACAGCATAATTAGCCTAGCTGTTTTTTTTTTTATATTTACAAGTATATGTGTAGGTTATGAATGTTTCCTTGACAAACATATTTTTAATTTGCATACCTCCATCACTCATGTATATACTCTTACAGGTTCCCACTTTTAATAATCCACCTTTAATAATCTTCTTTAATAATCTTGCTTGTGCACAAAAATCCTGGGTTCATAATATCCTCATGTAAGGTGTCTTAGTAGTAAGACATTTTAATAAAACGTCCTCTTATTAAGAAAAATCTGGGTCTACTCTGAGGCCTTATCAATCAATCTATTCTTGGTTGCTTCTGAAAAAGTACATCTAAACTTTGGACCAAAAATCTTTGGGATCGGTGTTGGTAACTGAAGTCCTTTTGAAAAAGCAACAACAAAACTTTGTAATATCAAAAATGCATCAGAAGACAACCAATCGTTCCTGAATGTGCATTCCTGTAGAAAATAGTATAAAGTTTAAAAAATAAGGGTATGTTGCTTTAAAAATAATCCAAGGATTCTTTTCTTATACTGTCAAACACTGAAAAAAAAAAAAAGAAAAGAAAAAGCTTTGAAACTATAAATGATAAGAACTGAGACAGCTTAAGAATGTGCTGGGCTCAATAAATATGGTGAAATATTGTGATTAAAGGCTTTAAAGAGAGGCTACAGGAGCAGTTATTTTAGCAAGCTTATTTTCAAAAGGTATATACACTGCATTAATATAGAGAAATGTCTGAATGGTTTCTCTGTCTCTGTCTTTATCACGTGGTCTAGACTAATATTAAGCCAATAAAAGATGTCTTGTAATTTTAGTACAGGGACAAATGCACACACACAAAAAATCAAACAAATCTGTTTTCAGAGAGGTTAAATATATATTCAATGTAAGACAATGAGATATCAAATAATGATTTAATTCTAATATTTTTATTAATTTCTCCTTTTTGATCAAATAATATAAATTGAGAAATGAGCAAACATGATTAATTGTATTGAGTATTTTATATTTTCAGATGCCAGTGTAAGATCAATTAAAGAACTCAAATTTCTAAAAAGTAAGGCATTTGATATCAGCAGTTACTTATAAAATTTAGAGCAAAAGAGTCTCATTTTTTAATAGAGGCCACCTACAAGTTATTCTCACTTAATAAACAGACATTCTTCAAGAACTTTCCCCATTGTGGACTAGTACAGATTCCACCCAATAACTGAATCAAACCTCTTTTAAGTGTAAATCGATTACTGTAGGTAAACTTCCATGAAAATAGTTTAATATGCACTTACCAAACAAGACAAAAGACCCTCAAAATAAAGGATTTTTCAATACTGCCATGTCTGTACCACAGAACATGGGCAAATTTGCTACTGTGGTATCAAAGTGGGGAAGAAAAATACAGCATGGCAGATGTTAACAGGAGCAAGAAATAAAGGAAGGAAAACAGTAAAGGCAAATTAAGAAGTGCAGTTTACCTATCGCAGACATGGCACAG
>JAVCKT010096778.1:0-12552 GCA_032273925.1 Rhynchotus rufescens | reverse complement strand
AGTTGAAATCAGCTCTCTTGAGCTTCCCCCTAAGAAACACACAGAGACCCAGCAGGCCAACAACACTGAACTGAGATCTGGTGTGACAGCCCTTCAATTGCAGCACGATGCCTCTGAGGAAAAAACAAATGGTATCCATCCCATTCATGGAGTAAATAGAATGATTAACAGCAAACCAAATGGTGACAAATCCACCTCCTCTCCAGCTGGCTTGCTTTCACCCACTAAGGAGCCACCACCCGTGCTTGCCAAACCAAAGCTGTGAGTATTCTTTAATTCTTTTCCTAAATTTGTTGGCTGTTGAATGCAAATTTTCACCTAGAACAATTGAGTGCTAGACAAATAATGTCCAATGTGTGTGTCTGCCCCTTGAATGATCTTCCTGTTGCTGCTCTTTATTGCTGCAGTTTATGTCCCAAATTGCTGAATATGAAAGAGAACTGGTTTGGGAGTGTTCTAGTGTTGCATCAAATGCAACTGTGTTGAGTATTTCAAATTCTACATAGGTTTTAGGGGAAAAATTAAAAAAAACAGAAAATAAGTAAATTTTAATGATTGTTATACTTCACTTTTTTTCTTGGTCACAATACCTGAATGTCATAGTGGAGTGAAATTCTTGCATACTTTCTATCCCTTTTTGATACTGATTAGCACTCTTTATTTTGAATGGTTTTGGTTTGGTGTAGTCAGTGCATATGCCAATGGGTAGTATTTGTAACATTTCCTACATTATGTTAATATATAACATGCAGCTGATTCTGCTGTCACCTGGTTTGCAATGGCTGTAAATCATTATACCTGAAAAAATGAAATTGAAAAATTCAAGGAAGGGAAAGAGAAACAAGTGAAGAAAAATCACAGTAACATTTTTACCTTGTGAAGTGATGATAGAATACTTGCACAGTAGTGATCTTAGGAGGATGGTCAGCTTGCAGCTTGACTTTAACCTTGTGCGGACTCCTTTTTTTTCCACCTCTCTTAAAGACTTTTTACATTGTGGCATATGAAGTAGAATGATTTTTATTTCACTTGCACCCTTAACAACAAGACTATTTCCAAAGGGATTATTAACTTTAAAAACATGTCTAGAAAGAAGTATAGTCTTCAAGTTTAACTAGATCATTTGTTTAATTCCTTATTTTCACAAAATAACTTGCAGAATACAAAAGACTGTTCTCTCTGCAACCACATAGCACATATTTCTGATTATATAACAAAACCCACCCATGCTCTACCCAGCATGCCAGCAGGGCCTTTCCTGTCTGTTACTTTGTCATTCTAAGTAGTCTGATGAGTGCAGATGAAGAGGAGTGGAGGAAGTGGAAAGACAGGGTGAAGGAAGAACAGCATGTGGTGGTGTATGTGGGAGGGGGAGTGCTGAGAACAGGAACACACAGACCATTATTCACAGAGTACAAGGTGCAGGGAGGTTCTCTGCTCAGCCTGTTTGCAGCCAGGCCCATTGGTGAAGAAAAGAGATGGCAGCATCAGCAGAGTTTCGCCCCAGAGCTTTTCTTTCCCCACACGAGTTTGCCCTAGCAAAAGGCTGCTGTGGAGTAACTTTCCGATCATCCAATCTTCACTGCTATGGGTGCAATTTTTGTTGTTGTTTTCAAACACAGAGTGATAATTATTATGTGTAATGATTTATTAAAGATACTATGTGGAACTTTACGAGGGGTTATAAACAAGAATTATTGAAACAGAGGTGACTAGCAAAAGAGGGCAATAACTGTTAACCAAGTTGCAAATCCTTTCAATTTGAGCTCTTGGTGCTCAAAGAATACAGTTTTTATCTTCAAGGACCAGACAAAGCAGCTGTGTTAAAAGGAAGATGAGTGGCTCAGGCATGACTTCCCACACTGCCAGCATGACTCCTGTGAGTCTTTCAACAAACTTTCAACATAGACTATTCAGGTACAAAGGAATCTGGATTTTTATTTCCAGTTAGTCACTAATTCTTCTGTGGGCTAGGCAACTTTCCACATTTGAAGAGAGGAGGCATTAGAACAGCTAGGAAGATAGATTCTGAGATTCAGGAGAGAGCATGTTCTCAGTGCAGAGCTATGACTGTAAGTTCCAATTAAGGTGACAAAACCAGAACTTGGTTATTTTTTGCTAAAATAGTGCTGTCAGATGAGGTACTTTCAGGTGTACAGGTATACACAAAATATATGGTTTAGCTGAAAGAACTTAAATACTGTATTAGAAGATTACATTGTATTATTCTACTTACTATGAATGTTCTCTTGGGATGAACAATATCAATTTTAGTGCAAATATTGGAAATCACGGTTCTGCTGAAGGGAAAAAAAAAAAAAGGAAGGAAGAAAAATAAGGGAAAGTAGCTACAGCATTGAACTTTTACCTTTGCTTTGTCTTTGCCTATGTTGGATTTGGCCTAGGTGTGTCCCAGCTTTAGTCAGATCACCTACTCCTTCATTTAAACCCAAGGCTTTGATGTAACCATATTATTTCATTGCTAATAGAAGGTTATATCCCAAACCTAGAAATTCTTTTGCCATGAGATATCAGCTGCTTTGAGGGACCAGATTACCTGTAGTCTGTTCTACCTCCAGCATTCTATGAGATTAAATTCATCCTTGTTGTCACAAATTCAAAGTTTTAATTTAGTTAAAATCATTCAATTAGATGAACAAAACCTTGTAGATAGTGAGCAAATAGATGTTGTAGTCTAAGATGAAAAGTCTAAGAGGAAATTTTTGCAGAACCTAGATGTCCCAATATCATATGAAGGTTTCTGGGTCTTATATGATCAGGATGAAATGCTGTGCTCTGCTTCAGGATAGCAAGAAGCAAAGCTGTATTTTCTTTGTTGCACATTTTTACTCAGTGTTGCTGCTTGGCATGGAATAAAACTCACTCTAATTCAGAACCCTCTGCAATTTCTTCTCTCAGCTTCTCCCTGAGTAGCTGCAGCCCACAGCTCTGCTTCTGTATGTAGCGGTGTCTTATTCAAGACTCGTGCAGAGATTATTCATTATTATTATTCACTATTATTAATTGCTGTTATCTAGCAGAGTTTACACTGTACAAAACACCAATACCCTGAGCATGAAAATTGCAGCCATGACTTTGCAGTAAACCACCCAGCAATTAGGACAAGAAAGCAACTGATACCAGCATTCTGTAACCTGCAACAACAACAACAACAAAAGGGTTCTGTAAAGGTAGAAGCAAAATGAAATAATGTGACCTGTTTTCATTTCACATTGTTCTGCATGAGTATTATGGTCAGTCTGACTGCTCAGCAGCAGCTCCCTACAAGAGCATTCTTCAGTTTGCCATAGAAAGAGCTGCATCTGATCTGCTGTTGAGAAAAGTCAGTTTTCTTGGAGATGCGAAGCTGTGATATGTTTGTATGGCCCTCTCTTTTTCTTTGTTGTCAGGCAACATTTGCCTTGATATGCAAAAATGCATACCAAATATGTATTTAATTTTGAAACGAGGACTAGGTAAGATTTGTAGTATAGAAAAGAGGAGGAGACAAAGGTGACAACCAAAGATGAAATGCCTTGCCCAGTGTAAGGGCTACCATGCCACTTCCCTAGTGTACGGTGGTGTCAGGGGGATGCTTTTAGGAAAATCCTTTCAAATGCTGATTTCCAAATTGGTGGACTTGCAATCTCTACTGCAATTGCTTATGAGCTGTATGCTGTGTCATTTTCAACAGTTAATACAGTCAGTGTGCAAGAGAGTGATTTTGCTTGCAGTCAGGATGCACACTGGCTTTGGCCAATAAAAACATGTAGGTCTGTGCTAATGTCAGAAATGGAAATCTTGCCTTCACCTCAGCCAAGTGTTTTGGTCCCAAGCCTAGTGCCAGCATAAGGGAAAGGGTGTGAACAGGAGTGGGGAAAAGGAATGTGTGACTGCAGACACTTAAATCAGCTTTCAATTGTTGTGAAACTGCCTCCTGAGTCAAAGCTAAGAAAATAATTGCATGCAAACCAGTTTGGTAGCAAGGTAGTTATCTCAGCCAGCAAAGTGGTTCCCTTTTGCGCAGGAATATGCGAGCAATGATGTAACGGAAATCATGTTTATTGTAATTCGATTTTTTTTTCCTAGAATTATTTAAAAATTTAAAGTAAGCTACTTAGAAAGTTTGAAGGGTTTGAATAATATTATCAATAAGTTTTATTTGGGACAAAGAGTCACCCTGATATAAAATTGTATAAAGAAACTTTGGGTTGAAAGTTATGCTTACTTATTGTGGCCTATGCTTCACCGTAAAGTTATTTAGGTTGATGAGCATTGTGTAGTATGACCAAAACAAAAAACAACAACAAAGTGAAACAGCATTTCATATCATTTTGTGGTTTCTTTCAGTGCATTAAGATAGAAAAGATGGAAAATGAGACAGGCAATAGGATGTTAAAGCTGTAGAATCAACTGTCTACCCAAAAAGTCTCAAGAAAACTCAGTGGGAGATTAAGGATCAAAAATATAATTCACAATTTCCTAATTATATCAGGTGGTTTAATGTTATATACTAAATTGTAAGTCTTCCTATGAGTCTTAGAGATGTTGCATCTTGTATCCTTACAACTAAAAGCGTGCTTCCAAGTGGATGACTGTCTTCTTGAGAATTGTCAACAAAATTCAGGCATAATGAGAGAGGTGACACAATTTTAATGAGAAAAATTGATTACCTATAGTTGATATGATAAAAAGTTAGAAACAGCTCAATTGCAGCATATTCACTAAACTGGTATAATTATAATTTATCTATTCATGCTCTGTCAGCTGTAATTGAACTGTATCAACTTGGAGATGTAAATTCTATCCAGCTGCGCTTCAAAATGGAGATTCTGTTCTATAATTTGCAAGCAGGCAGGTCTGACGCTGTGTTTTAAGAAGCTTTTTATTCACGCTTTCCTAATTCGAGTTCTGTAAGACAGTTGTCACAGAGATTATTCAAAACATTATTTTTCAATCATCAGAACAAGCACAAATAACTTCAGTATTGATATGATTATATGCAAATCTGCCTCCTGTTAAGGACCATCTATTCAGGCAGCCAAATGTTATGTTAGCATGTAAACAGTGACATCAATGAAAACCTAAGAACAGGTATAATTAAAAACGTTATTAACAACTATTAAACAGGTTTTGTGATCGTTCTGCTTTCAGTGACCACAGTCATCTATTTCAGACGAAAAAATGGTATGATTCAAAAACAGTAGCAGCTTTGCTAAGAAATTTCCTTTTTACCAATGCCTCTGTTAAATAGTGGCAAAGGCTATAGTGAACCTTAAGCCTTTTAAAATCTGTAGCAGCCTGTCTCTCTAACAATGGATAGCTACAACAAGGTTAAAGGTAGATGAGAAATGATTTTTTTTAGTTATTTTTTTCTTCTTTTGACAGTGATAGTGCCTGGTTTTTGACCTTAAGTGGGTGGAGAGGAATAGCTGTACATCCTGCTTACATAAAAGCTGATCAGTATTTTAACAGGAAAAGTCAAACATCCTTAAATTAGTTATAAAATATTTTATGTATTTTGTGCATATCCTTTAAAACTGCAGCAATGTGTGTGCTTTCAGCAAAATTTGCACAGGGACTGGCTTCTGTGTTTTTCAGTTCTTTAAGAATTGGCAGTAATCTAGGTAATGGGGTGGGCAGGGAAACAGAGGGAAATGGGCACAGATTCAGTCACTAGTTTAAGCATGTGCATTTCAGTGTGTGGTGCAAGATATGATGTAAGCTTGCAGAAATTTCAAAGCCTCCAAAAGGCTTCCAAAAATCTGCCACCCTCTCTTGTCTGCCTAGCTGTTACTTCATATCCTTGGTGCCTCCCTTGGCACCCTCCCTTGGGTGCATGTGGCTGTTCTTGAATGGAGCTAGCTGGAAATCCATTTTTCTTATTTGTTTTGGTGTGGTTTGCACAATTAGTTTCCATCTAATGTGTTTGTTGAAATGAGAGGCCAACCTATCTTTTGAGAAGCAAATATAAATTAGGAACTCGCCCTGAGTGCTTGTAATGTTCTGCATTTGGAAAGAAAGTGCATGCTGAAAGTGCATGGCATCATGGAGAAGCAAAAATAAAAGCAGACAGGGTTACAGAATAAGCCTATACCAAAGGTCAGGGTGTGCATGTGTACATGGGTCTGTGCTGTGTGTTTGTTTCTTCCCTGTAACAAGGGGGAGTGCATAACACGGTGCCAGCACTTTATGATGCGCCCTTGAACCTAAAACAGCAGGAGGAAACGCTGTACTGCCAGTCTGCAAAAAGAGTTTGTGGCTGTCAACTTGCAAATTTAGTAACAAAATACCGTTTCATAAAGGAAAAGGGAAACCTTAAACAAAAAACAAACAAACAAACAAAAAGAAACTCTGGGATTTTTGAAACTTTTTTTTTTCTTTTCCTTCAAACTGAAATCTGGATTTGGTACTTGATGATCATGATGCATGATCAAGCAAAACGGATCCAAATTTTGGCATTGGAAAAGAATGTTCTTTGAACCTCCATGATCGAGTGTGTTGCAACGGAATCTGTGTATAGACAGAGAGATTGCTCCATCCATCCATCAGCAAAGGAATTAGTTTACTGTGACAGTAGTGCTTAGAAGCCTGATAAATCAGACCGTTTTATTAATGACCTGTTCCTACTCATCATGAGTCATTATCCTACGTTTTCAGAGCAGCTACTCCTAAAAGTTCAAAGAATGTTTGCTTTTCCTATGCTGCCTTTCCCAAGAGGTTCTGAGTGTGGCTTTGAGTGGGCAGCACCTGCAGAGGTGCAATGGGCTTCTCTTGATAATGCAGGCTTGATTCCTCAGAAAAGCTGTTGATAACATTTTCTCAGTTTTATTTCTTTTAAAAGCCTTCCATGCATACTTGTCTGTACAAGTGTACTGTGTACTTCACATTTATGTGGCTTTAAATAAGGCAGCTACATTTGCCTTAGTGTTGTTTTATCCCTGACCTGGTAATCATCCAATTTGCACCTAATTTACAGAATGCAAAAGTCTTTCACTGTGGAGAAAGAGTATGGTAGTTAGGCACTACCTTTGGCCTTAAAATGAGAAAAAATGATTTCCCAGGACTGCTTATTTTGGGTGTAAGAGGTAGCTGATGAAGCTTGAAAACCAAGACAATTGAGCACCTCCTTGTATTTGGTTTTCTGGCAAAGCTGAATGCCAGGTTAAAAAATATCAGTAACAGTAGGTCTGTTTTCTTTGCATTTTGAATGATTTCTCAAAAGAGATCCCTTCTGGTTGGTGCTAAGAATTTTTAACTAATAAGATAAGATTTCCATGATTCTTCCTTTTGTGCACAGGTCAATTTAATATTTAACACCAAAACATGGAGCTGGATCTCCTTACCCACCAAGACATGACATAGATGTTGATTAATTTCAGAAAATACATCAAACTCATGTGACTTTGGGGGAAAAAAAAAGACTGCATATTCCTTTTATACATGCTTTCACAGTACTATTTATCAGGTTCTTTTTTTTCTGTATAAAAATCGATTAAAAATATAGTTTTATTATATTGGAAGGTTAATTTTTTTAGAACACTGCACATTTTTGACATATAGTAAAAGTTTGAGTTCAAAGGTTGCATTTTCAGTTTTCACAAATACGGAAGAAAAAGTACTAGTGAAAACCTTAAGTTAAAAGTTAAAATGTAGGTTAGAGGGAAGATTGTGCTTATGTCTCTACATGAGTTACTGTTCAAATGCTGAGATGTCTTGTCTCTAGTATGGGTTTGCTACAGAAAAGCAAAACTTTAAGAGGACATAAACACATAAACAAAATATAGTAAACAGCTAGTTGCTGTATACACCCTGGTGAAGGGTCTATGAAGGGTCATTTGTGTTGTTGGAGAAAAAATTTTATGATAGGCTCACACTCAATCGATTTTCAATATATTAATTCAAAAGAGATGTAGCAGTGTGTAATTTTGTGCATGTGTGTGAAATGTATTGGTTCTGAGAACATAGTGAAGTAACTATTATGTAAATTTTCAGGAGAACATTTGTAACTGTTGTACAGTAGTAGCTGAGGAAAAGTGGTGCTGCTCATGTTTCATCAAGTCCCTAAATGCAAAAATGTTGCTCCATAGGAAGCATATAATTGGGAAACTGTGCAACCAAAAGCTTTTTAAGAGACATATTTGAACTATGATTGAGGCTTACCTGGCATAAATTTGAGCTGAGCCCTCTGGAAGAGCTATAGCTAGTTTTCATGAGTTGAAAACATAAGATGAGAACATTGGCCTGTTCTGCCAATATTAGTTTTATTTGGAAAACGTGTTCAGTAGAGTTTGGATATATAAATGTGCAGGTATAAAGTTCCTTTTGATAATAGGGACTCTGAAGCGTTATGGGCACGTCAGTAGTCCACGATAGGGGTAAACATAGTTACATGAATGGTAGCTGGGGAAAACAACAATTCATTCAGACTGTGAAAACAGACACAGCTGAAAAGTTCAATTGGATTGCAAGTCAGAAATTACGTGAGTTTGGATTGAAATCTACAGTGAAGTAAGGATTGACTACCAATTTCTTTATGATTCTTTTTGTTAGTAATAAAAGAGTAACTTAAAGATTCATTTAACAAGGATAATTTCTGAATAGATAATTTAGTGGATTCCTTTTTGTAGAATGTATATGCAAAAGTAGTAGTTAAATGGAGGTTGCCTGTTTGAATTTTGGCTACTTTCAGAATCCCAGCACCTCTTGCCAGGGTGTCATCTTTGTTTAAATAAACTTGTTGCTGGAACTTACCTTATTGCAGAAACATGTAGCCATCTGCATTTGATGCTGCAGTCTATCTACGGATAGTCTTCAAAAATAGATAGGTCTGGAAAAGTAGAATCTTGTTCTTGGGCACGGAGAATTGCTGGATGTGATGCTATAGCTTGTGAAGTTTAATCATAAACTTGCATACTTGCACAGCTACTTGCTTTTATTATCCCCTTGTTCCCTTCTGAGAAATGCCAGTTTCTTTTTATTGAAGTGATATAATTGGGTGATGGTTTCCAAGCTTTTTCCAATTGCCCTTATACTACAAAGCTTTTCCATTTATGTCCATTTATGTAGTTTTGAGTTTGACTCCTTGTCCTCAGGCTTCTCTTCCATTCTCTTTTGCCTACACGTACTCTGTTTTTTTCGTGCGGGCAACACTCACATACTAAGAAGTGTTTTCTGGTGACAAAACTGCTGAGGTTAGAACTCAGTGGCAGTGCTTTCCATTTCATTCGATATAGTTGCTATAAACCTTTGGGTGAAGAATTTCCCTGTTCTTAAGAACCGGCAGAGCAACGGAAGCTTCAGCAGTGCCAGGAGTGCAGGGATCACAGGTATTAACTTATCAGTCATTTAAAACCCAGTTCCTAGTTTACATACTTGAGCAAAGTCCCAAACTAGGTATGTTGGAGAGGAGCTAAGGACTGAACAAACAGTGCAAGTTCTGTTCTGCCAGCCTTATTAAAGCTGTCTGATATGGCTGGTGCCTTATTGCTGCCACAAGATTGCTGTGGAGGAAAAAACTGACAAGTCTTAACATATGGAAGGAGGTTTGTTGCTTGGGTGGCTGTCTGTCCAGAAGAGGGCTCAACACTTTCTAGAGTGCTAAGAACAGCTCAGGATGAGAGAAGGGTCAACCGTACTTGGAGATCTTGTTCACGTGCTGCTCAGAATCCCCAGCTGGATGGGGAAGTGGAGAAAGTCAGGTATGGAAAGCAGAGAGCTAAAAACCATAAAGGGAGAAAGTGCTCAGGGTAGGACACTAACAACATTTACACAGAACAGCTCAGAAACTAATGCCAGAAAACTGCCTTAGTGAGATTCTTGATTTGGCCTTGGTATCACGTAAAACGGTAGCTTACCAAAGTGATTACCAAAGGAATAAACACCTCTGTATCTTCCAGTAGACTTAATAAAATGTACAACTTGGAGCTTGTGAATATTCACAAGCCACAAGGTAGTGAAATTTTTGGCCTGTAGCAGGGCCTTTATGTGCTTTTGTCTTGTCTTTCACAGCTTTCCTCCCTTCCTGGTGCCTTCTGTGTTCTTACCGTTCCCTGCAGCGAGCCCCATGAGCAAGCACAATACACCAGTTGTCATGTCCCGATATTAAACTTAATGTTGCACATCTACCTTCCTTATTCCAAGCCTAATCTATATACGAAAGTTGTTGGTTCTCAACAGTACTTGCTTTGTTAGCGAAAATATTAAGAAAAAGCTTCATGTGTAGTTACAGACCATGAGGTGCTCAGAGAGGTATGGTTACTTTTTACTGAGAAGGTTTTTTCATGCCTTACAAGACGTGTGCAACACAAAGCAAAGGCAAACATAAAAAAAGCCCCAAAAGGTACACTTCTGGTATAGAATAACTGAAACTAAATCAATGGGACCTACAGGTAACTATCTCTGATGTTACTGTAAAAATACAAAACTTACAGCCATACTTTGCTGGTCACCAGGCCCAATATGTAAAATATCTGGCAGAAGCAAGAGTATCTCTAGAAAGTAGTTTTAAAGTAAATTGGGGAAGATCAGGGTTCACTAGCTTTCAGGGTTAATAATAAAATTAAGGATTGTCAATAAATTACTAACAAAGGAGTAATGGGAAACATAATAAGGAAAATTATAAAGGTCAGGTGAGAAAAGCATATTCATAAATGAAAACATGATCTTTGGTTTGTGGACTCCTTGTTTCTGAACTGAATTACCTATTGTTCTGGGGGCCTATATTTGCCTCTAGGAAAGCAATATATTGAAGGGACTGGCCTACATTAAAATTATTTTGAAAGAGAAAAACTGCTACTAAACTAACTAAACTAACTACTAATTTAGTTTAAAAAACTACTACTTTAGTTTAAAAAACTACTAGATTAGTTAAAACTACTTATTTGAGTACAAATCAGTGCAAATTCTTTTTTGTGTGTATTTTAATAGTTAAAATTCATAAATGATTAGTATATTTTGTTAATTTTATTTCTTTTGGTAAGGTCAATGCAGTCTAAGTGGTTGTTTACTCTAATACTATTGTAGCTGTTAATATATTTCCATAATGAAAAATGGAAGAGGAAGCAAAAGAAATAGTAGTCTGTAGCAAAAGCTATACTTACTTAGATTATAACATGAAAAGCCTTTAACTAAGAAAATTTAAAAGTGCAGCTAAAGGAGAGGCTGTTCTGGCTATTTTTTTTTTTCTATTGCATCTGGAGTCCTAAGTTAAGGATTTATGTTCCCGATACTGTGAGCATGCATAACTAGTCTTGCCAGGTCGGTTCCTATCAAAGGAATTGGGAGAGGAGATCTTGTATTTGCAGTCCCTTCTCAGGTGTTTGGGAACAGGATTAAGCAGACCAGTGCTCATCTGACTGAAGAAGCAGACTTGGTGGTTCAACAGCAGTGTATTTCTCATTAAGGAGGTGAATAAATCAGAGCATGAATAGCACACCCAATCTCAAAAGCAAAGCAGAATATCTTGGATTGCCACTGTTTTAGTTTAGGAGAAGTTGGAAGAATACTCAAATAACATACTTCTTTTGAGGGGTGGCATAATATTTAAAAAATAAAGAGAAAGCTCAAAGAGCCTCCAGTAACAACAGCTTCATGGCAACAGCTTGGTTTTGTTTTGACCTGCAAGCATGGAGGCATTTTCTGCATTCCTGAATTGAGTGGTAACATTTTTTATTGCTGCACTTAAAAAATGATCCATTTTATTTTAAAATATTCAATACCTGCTATTGAAATGGCAAAAATATTGGGAGAAAAAAGGATGTAGTTCTATTTTCCAACAACTGCTTGTTCCAGACGTAGTTTCAACTTTACAACTCAGCAAATTTTCATTACTCCTTACAGGATAAAATTGCCTTTGCAAAATATATTGATGAGAAGTATCCTGAAGTGCTGCATTTTATCATGTACAGCTTGATTAATTGCTGTGGAATATAAAATATTTGGGAAAATTGTTGCCATGTTGTCTTGGATGTTGTTAGTTTGCTTAGAAATTGCTTAGAATTTGGAGTTGCATTCACTTCAACTTTTGTTTACTTTGATAATGCTCACTGGGAATTAAATTCTTCTTCCCTAAACTAATAAAGGATAAACAGCGTTTTCTTTCATAAACAGAAACACGCAACTACCCAATTTACACCCTAATAATCATGTTTACTTAACTCTCAATACATCTAAAATAACCTTCGGTGACATTTGCAGATTTTTTTAATCTAGCAAATGCCTGAGTCAAACTGCCAAGTCAGCCTTTGAGGTCAGAAATGTGTGCCTTTGGCTTCCAGTAAAGCTTATAAACATGTTACTAGTTAGCAGTAAACATCACAGAGGCTGTACAGCTTAAAATACTCAATAAGCATAAACGTTCTATCAGTGTCCATAGGCATTGCCATAATGTAATAGGCCTAATCCTGACCATATTAAAGTCTCAGGTTTTGACACTTTGACACAGAGGAGTATCTCAAAACACCAGCCTCAAAAGATTCACAGAATATTCAAGGTTGGAAGGGACCTCTAGAGATCATCTAGTCCAACCTTCCTGCTCAAGCAGGCACACCT
>JAVCKT010096776.1:0-12556 GCA_032273925.1 Rhynchotus rufescens | reverse complement strand
CTGAACTGCAGTGTTGTAGTAGCTGCATTGATGCCACTAGGGCTACAGTCCTGCCAGAAAGTGAAGCACATATATATAGCACGTATATATATTTATAAAGTGACGCATGTATATATATTTATAGCTGCAGCACTTCAGGTAGTATATAATGTATATGGTTTCACATAGTTGAAATGATCAAATTGCTGAATTAATTAGCCCAAATGGCTAATTGATCAATTACTATTGTTTAGTCTCTTAGAAAGATGATTATATCAGAAGGAAAGTCTGGAAAATGAATATATTTTAAAAGTACTGATTTTTAGGAACCTAGGAAAAGAAAAGTAAAGTAATATTTATCTGGTTTCCTGAAATGTTGGCTGGTAAATAAAACTGAGATAAATTTATAGAAACTGTGTTGAGAAAGTTGAATTTCAAAATCAAGACAGATTAGAGTATTATTTTAGTGGTAAATGTACTACCAACACTGATGTAGATCAGTGTTTTTTTAGCAACATTCTGGAAAAAAAATCTTATGCATGTCATTTTTTGCTTTGAATTTGTGCAGGCTGGTTCTCCAGCTTAATAAGTAGCAATAATATTGTTATGTTAGTATTTCATAAAAAAATATTGTTCCAGGTATATTCTTATGTGAATTGTAATAGCTCAAGTATTAAAAAACGCTATAATCAAGAGCACATGTTTTGTTTTTTTTTTTCACGCACTAACTTTTTTCATGCATATGGAACAATTCAGATTGCTGTGCTTTTACAGCATTCATGGCTGTGCATATAATTTCAGCATGTAAAGCACTAAAACTATTTATTTCTGATTGTTAACTTATACCAGATCAGTAATGTCATGGTGGTATGTACAGCGTAATATCTTTGGACTTCCTGAGGCCTTAGCTGGCAGAGTTGTCAAATTAAATGGGGATATTTTATAAATCTATCTTTAATAAATACATATGTCTGTCATGCTTTCCTGCTCAGTTTTATAAATCAGACTATATTTAGCTGTCAGATATTCTCAACCCAGTTGTTCTAATCTGTCAACAAGAAATTATAGTATCTAGGCTCACATCCTTCTCTGAAAATATTTATTTATTCCAGTGACATGTCAAGGACACAGTTTCCATCCTCCCATCAGCAGCGAAACTATTAACAGCTGGCTCAAGTCCCTGCCAGGAGGGCATTGTCAATACACAGGAAGAATTTATAATGGAGAAGCACCTCAGCCAAGAAAAACAAATGATACTGGATAATGTTTTTAAATAGAATTCTTACTAAATGTCAAGTATAGAGCTCTAGTAGCTCCAGTCAGAATAGACAGAGTTGGTTTTTTGCCTTTTCCCCTTTTCCTCCTTTTCCTTTTTCCCTATAAATTGGCCAAATTCTCAAATATATGAGGAATGACCGACCCAGCTTTAGTTTGAGCTTTCTATCTCTTATATTCTTGTTAGAATGATCCTCACCAATATTTTGTCTAAAGTGTTTGTCCTTGAAGTGTCCTATAAGAGGAGGAAATGTAATTTTATTTTTGTGGTAGCAAAACTGAGTGAAACTTGATTTTTGCCAACTGTCAAAATAAAGATAGCAAAGTTAGTAAATAAAATAGTTGGATTTCACTTGGATATATCATGAGCAATTATCTAGGCGTTTTTGGACCTTTTATGCTGGTTATACTGAAAGAATTGTTGACAAATTAGAAGAACAGCTGTGGAATAATAAGGCAGAGTATGTTCATTATGGATCAAATATACCTGAATACAACAATCCTCCCCTATTGTGCTTGCAGGAATTTCTGTAGAAATTTGCAATACCTTGATTTGATCACTGTGGCCAGAATTCTGCTTTCTAAAAGGGATTTCTCTTTAAATGAATAGCTTTCAGAATGAGGATGATATCAATAATAATGTCTGTTACCTCCATGCCAGAAATTAGTGGAATTTTGGTGAATATGTTTGTTTGTTTTTACCTAAAAGCTCCAGGCTAATTCAAGCATTCGATTTAAAGCAGAAATTGATGAACAGAAGCCCTATGGATTGTGTTGTGCTGTGATGGATGTTCACAACGATCCCTTCTGCCCTTGAGATCTGTGTGTGTCTGAACCGTCTGCAGAGAACCCATGGAGTTTTTAAAACAACTAATTAAATAACTGCGGTGGTGGTAGGTCACTGCATAACAGGACTGCAGAGGCAAAGCTGGTGTTTTGCTAGTGAAAGAGAAAGCCACAACAACTTCAATCTCTCAAGAGAAAAGCACAGTTTAAGTAAAACTTATAAGTGACTGGTCAGAGAAGAAAACCTTGGATTGCCATCCAGGGAAAGCTAGATCAGAAAGCAGAAAGAGAACGCAACACCAATTAAGTTTGGACAGATGCCTTGTTTGAAAAGGAGCAGACAAAATGCTGTAATAGTTCTCATTTGTATGTATGGTAGGAAAAAGATAAAATAACTTAAATTGGATAGGTCTAATACTATTTAATCTGCTGAGATGTGCTTTTTCTTTACAGTTAAAAAAAAAAATCAAAAAGTGGCCTGAAGAAGACTCCTATGTACATCCTTCATGAAGTAAGGAGAAAACAACTGACTTGGGGAATTCTACTCTTTTCTTTAGAGTAAAAATATTCCTCCTCTGATTCTTTTCTGTTATATATTCGTGACTTCATGATTTGTGCTCTTGAACTTGTTTCAAAATGTTTCATATGAATATTTTTCCCAAACAAACTCATGCTGGCATACTTTTATGTAATTAACCAGGTGATTGGATTTTGTAATAAAGTTGCAGTAAATTCACCTTTAACTATCAGTGGAATAGAGTGCAGTTTTTAAATGTACATTGCGAATTAATCATAAGCTTGTTTCTCTGAACAAAAGCTTTATTTGCAAGAATTTATTGTGAAAGAAGTTATATCATACATAATGAGGGGTTATAAAAGCCCTGAATAATTTCAAGTTACTAACCCCACATAAAGGCAGTTGGAAATCTGTGTCTGGAACAGCTACGGAGTAGCTGATCTAAGTACGGAGGACTTGATCTAAAGTGTATTGAAGTCAATGATTTTTTCTCCATTATGTATAGTGGACCTAAGGCTGTTCAGTTGCATAGAATGAAAAAAAAAAAGATCACGGAACAAACATGCACAAAGAAATCAACTCGTTCCTCAGATAGATACACGTATTTGCTTCCTGATGTTTTGCTTAAGACACATATGTGCAGTGCGAGGTGAGCAATTTGAATAACCCAAATTTTTTGAAGGGAATTAGTCACGTTTACAGAGAAATCAATATTCAATAATGGGCACTGATCAACAGAGTGACTGAATTTGACTGAGCATGCTGATTAGTGTCAGATCTCAAAGATTAGGCTCTATAAGAAGAAAAGAAATCAGCTGATATTGAAGAAAGAACACCAACTTTTCATATTCATGTTTGAGGGAGAATGACTTTTTAAAATCATTTTCTATATGAGGGTCAGAACTATTGCCTTTCTGTAAACTGTCATCCACAAAGGAAATGTGCTTATCAGCTAACTGATCTTCCAGTGTTAGTTAATGAAGTATCAGAAGGAATTACAGTTGTCCAAATGGTTATTTAAAACATGCCTGTCTTGAACTGTGATTTTCTTATATATTTGCATTGTAAAAATAATGTTGTATATATTTCTAGATAATGAACATTATATGTTACTTAAAATACCATAAGACTGTTTCTATGCATGCACCAAGGTAGTTTTCTACTGGACCAATCAAAGTCCACTCTGGATACTCCCATTTTGTTTTAGTGCCTTTGGGACTGCAGTAACTTCTTTTGATAACTGATCACTCTATCTCCTTTGTGGTATGGATCCTTTCTCTCATTATCTCACATGCTTGATGGCTTTAGATGTTGTCATCTAGAAAGGCAAATATCTCAGTGGAAGAACCAAATGAACTTTAGTAAGTTTTGTGGAGATGTCCTTGTTGAAGTTCGGACAAAACTTAGTAAAACTTATTTGGTTGCCTCAGTCTCATCTCAGTCTTAACTGGAACACAATGTTTAAACAGTCAAGAGATGAGTCGTATTTCCTTTTCCCAGAAAACGATTTTTTAGTGAATATTGAAAGCTGAGCAGCAATTTCAGGCTATTTAATGCTAATTACAAAAAAAAAAAAAAAGGGGGGGGAAAGAAAGTAGGAGACGACACTGAATTTGGAATAAAGGTGAAAAAAGTTATATAGTATTATTTTCTTTATATATTTTTTATATATTTTTTATATATATTATATTATTTTCTTTATATATTCTGTATTACTTTCTTTATAGCACTTGAACAACCACGCAATATCTTCTTCTTTTACAGTGATTCTAACAAACTGGAAGGACTTTCTTTTTGTAATTCTTCTAGATGGCGCTGGAGAAGACCGGCCATTTTGTTGCTTCATTTCCTGATCGTGTAAACACTTATGGATTTTGGTTAGCTCTAAAGGAAAAGGCTTACTGACACTCAAAGGGACTACTCAGAGGCTTAAATTTAAGCAGGTGTGTAAGTGTTTGTGGAACTAAGGCTTTTATATTTATTGACTGACAGGTTTACTGCTCTATGGGGAGTACTAACACAGCTCCCAAAAACTATGTTTTGGGGGGAAGACATGATAGTTGGAGGAAGACAACTGTCTGTAGTACCTTGTAGTACCTTTTGGTACCAACTGTAGTACCTTGTAATACCAACTGTAGTACCTTGTGGTACTACAAAAAGTAGTACCACAAAAGGGGGACTTTGGGCAGGGCTGTATGCAGCTGTGATATGAAGAAGGGCTCCTAGGACAGAGTGGATGGTTCCTTGTGCCGTCACTTGTATGTACTCCATAGGTGGCTGATCAGTCAGTGTTACTGGGAGAACTGCAGCTCCCCCTGAGAAATATACTCTTGTCTGTGCTAACAAGAGGAGTGCTGACATAGCTTTGAAAGGACTGGATGGAAGTACAAGAATCAGGTAGAGGAAATGATGCTGATGTCTGAATTATTTCATAGGAGTCCTTTTTTAAGGGGAGTTTTAGGCATGTGACAACTATCCTGGCTATATGCTTTAATAGTAGCTACAGAAATGGTATTTCTTCTCTGGCTAGCCTCCAGTCTGATTTGGGAGGGGGTCATGTCAGCCCAACTCTTTGTAAAAAGCTAGTTTTTCTTGCTGATACTTCACCCCAGCTTTAACACAAATTTGGCTAATATAATCTGTAGAAGAAAATCAAATTTCCACATAGGATTCCCCAAATCTTGGATTCCCCAAACACTTCCCCTCATTAATTAATATCTTAAAGGATTATGCGTGACCATTGCATCTTCAAAACCTTCCTGGATGCCGCCCTGTGCCCCATGCTCTGGGTGTCCCTGCTGGAGCAGGGGGGCTGGACTAGATGATCTCTAGAGGTCCCTTCCAACCTTAACCGTTCTGTGATTCTGTGGTTATGAAGGCTTAAAGTGTTTTAATGCTGTAAATGACATGCTTAAAAAAATCCTGGAATTGATTTAGCTTGCCTGTGCAACCCCCTGTTATTAGTATTTCATTGTTAGTCCACCATGTACTATTGATGTAGTTTATGAATCTGTTGAAATCTATTTTTAAACTTCTTCCAAGCAAGTACAACTTTTTGTAAGGAATCAATCATTAAAATGCATGAAGATTTAAAAAGTCCTCATTTGTGGAATAATGTGTTTTATTTTTATATTTTTGATGAAAGTCTATTAAATCACATGGTATATGAGAAAATGTGTGCTAAATAGAATTTTCTTATGATCTGCTGTTTGGTTTTCTGCTGTGCATATTTGTTTTAAATTGTACATTCACCTTGTAAAATTCATTTTTTACTAACTACATTATACTGCCATTATAAATGCTCTAGTTAAAATTACATCTTTTTAATGTAATATCTCTGCTAATACAACAATGTTAAGAACTCAGCCTTTCCTTTATAAATATAAATCTCTATTTTCAAGAACTTAAAATCCACAATAAATATTCTTTCCAGGCCCTCCTTTGGCCTATAATATCTCATCTAAATAATAAAAAGGAAGGTCTTTGTTATGGAATTTGTTTAGAACATTTTTTAAATCAGCACGAGCAGAAATAGTTACTTGTTAGTTTTCTTAGAACTTGAGAAGCTGGAAGAAGCTGGAGGAAGGTGCCTGGCTGAATACTGCTTCCTATAGTGAAGAGTTGTTCCTCCACGCCCAGCCTGAGGGGCAAGAGTGAGTTTGGATATTTTTATTTGTTTTATTTCTTGGGTTTTTTTTTTTTTTTTTTTTGAACATTGAGTATTCAGTGTACTTTTGGGAAGTCATTTCATTATTATAATCCAAAATCATTTTGGGTGCCCTATCAGTTGCCCTGCAAACTTGATAAGTACTTCTGGTAAAAACTGCTGTCATCATCTCAAATATTTGAGTCCAAGAGAGTTTTTAGAACGTAAGCGTGTGATGTCCTTCCCATTGCTTACCTAGTGTAGATTAAGATGGGAGAGTCTTGACAACAAACTAGTAGGAAAGTAAAGCCTGTAGCTAGACTTTCATGTTCAGGCATTTCCTATTTTGCCATGTTCCTCTGGCTACAACGAGTGCTTAAATTTAAATGTCTTTTTGAAGATATAGCTATTTCAAATTCTGTTCTGTAGACACTGCTGATTAGAAACCTCTGACATGGTATTTCTGAAACAAGTAGTTTTAGAAATACTTGAGGTTGCTATTTCATGATTATCTTAAACTTCTGGGAAAAGTAAAGTACACACATGCTAGTGTTGTTAGTTCTGGACTGGACAAGCTCCCAGCTGACCCCGCAGGGTGGCCCACAGAAGCGCTCCCTAGATCATCAGAAAGGTCGTACTGCCCCCCTCACTATCAGCTCTGTCTTGGTTTGACTTACAAACAATAGTGAAGAGCAGTTAGAGATACCTGAATGACTTCTTGAAGGTCTTGAATACCTTCCAGAGAATGATCATCATCTATTCTGGAGTGCTGGGAAGGATTCTCTGAGACTTTTGCTGCCATGCCTAATCTGTGGGCAAACTCTAAATGGAGCTTCCAGGTGGCCTCTATCATTAGGCCTGTATTGACCATTAAGAATTAGCTTAAACTAGCTTCAGCAAAGATGTAATGCCAGTCATCCTGTCTGCATTTGAAAGCACTGAACCCAGCCTTGGTTGGCCAAAAACCTGGATATGTGTCCAAATGAGTAGGAAAGCACAGAATTCTTGACCACTTGGAACCAGAAAGTGCCTGAGCTGAGAGAAGACCAAAAACCTTAGACTGAAAACCATGTTAAAAGTAGGAGGATTCATGGTCTTTGTCCTTTTTTAGTGATGATTTGCAAGACTTAGCAGTTGCGAACAGGTTCTGCAAATACTTCACAGTGCTAGAAAGAGTGTGGAGGACTTCTGTGGTTGGTAAAAAAAGAGAATTTGCTCTAGAGGGAAGTATTTTATTACACTCACAGTTTTATTTTGAAGAGCTTCAGAGATTATAAAATAAACAGTGATATGAAACAAGAAAAGTCCCTTGACCTAACAATAAGCAGTTTGAGAACTCAGAGGCCTCCTTTCTCTCTGTGTCTGCAGAGCCGGTCTCACAAATTTTTCACATTTCACATTTCTCAGCTGCTGCTTAAGATCTCTGTATTTCTGCTGCACTTGTATGCTTTGTATGCTTCTGACATTGTCATTTTGTTCAAAGTTAAGTTTTGTATAATATTTAAAAAAAAATGCCCAGAAGAGTTTCATCAAGGCTAAATCACTTTGGCATTTCAATCTGTACTGGTCAATATACCTTTAAGATCAGTCCAGTCTACATGGAATTGTGTTACATAGGGTTACTATATGGAGCTTACCATATAGGAATATGGAATAAGTGAGACAGGGAGTTATTCATCAGACTATTCTATTTAAGCCATTTCTTCCCTTAAAGAAATCAAACCAAAGTATTCCCACAAGTAATGAATGCAGCTATGCAGCTTTGACTTCAGAAAAAGACCACGTCTGTTAAGCAATGATATAGCTTTTTTCTTCTGGTCCCTTGGGAGACCCCCTAATGGTAGATTTTCCTCTGTTTCCTATGGTAGAGGCAGGAAATTATGAAATATTTTGATTATATATAATGTATATGTATGAAAATGTGATATATGATAAAGTGATGTATAGCAAAAAAAACCCTATGCATATACATACTGGGTTTAACAAAAAGAGGTAATGTAGAAGATTTTCATAAGCATATAGAAGAAAAAATAAGCAAATTAAGAGAAAGAAATATTGAAATGGATTGAAATGCTTCTGAAAATGTATAGAAGCTTTTATAGTATATTGAAACACTTCTGATAAATTCTTGGAAAATATGCAAAAAATGTTATGGTACATAAAACAGTACGTATTTTTTTCTTATTCTTAATACAATTAATTTCTGTTCATTTTTAAAACATATTAGAATCCCATTTCATACAAATTAAATCTAATTCATGCCATCAATTCACCTTATTGAAATACAGTTGATTTTGTAATGATTCAGAAAATGTGCATAAATACGATTTTGGAGTTTTATAAATTTGTGTGAAATGAGTGATACTTAAACTTAACTCTTTTGTGCAGGGAAATTCCTACTTGAAATATACCCACAGAATACCCACAGGATCATGTTTGCATCTATACACATCATGGTTATGAGAAGCATTTTTAGAAAACATACCCATACTTCTTTGCTATTATAAGAAGCTCAGTGGAAAATTGCTGACAATTACTTTGCATTGAGCTACTACTAACTAGGTGTCTGATCAAAGAAAGTAAGTTTTAAAGTCCCTTTTTAAAATGATTACTTAACATTTCTGTTTTATTTTCACATAAATTAAGAAATGAGCGTTTTCTGTTGACAGATCTGTATGATTTTTCTCTACAGTGTTATGGGTTGGAAATTCTTCTGAGCATGATTTTTGGCATTCTCTTTTGTCCTGTGTTTACTAGCAGTACATTAGTATTTCCTTTGACACTGTAAATTCTAGGAATGTTTTCAATGCTGGCATTTTGCTTTGCACTGCATTATGAAATTGCATGTTAAAATGTCAGGGAATTTCTTTCTGCTGTGCTTGATATTTTCTTTTTCCTTTACTTTTCTTTCTTTTTTTTTTTTTAATAAGAAATACTTCTCTATGATGAATAGGAAACTGTATTGGCAACTTTTCAGAGCCTGAGGGGCACATCTCATTTGATCCTCATTTACATAAATTTATTCATGTCTTTGTGTTTAACTCTCTTAGATTGTGACAGTTAGAATCATAAAATATGCTAGCAAACAAAACAGTTAAGTTTGGCTCTATTTTTTCCCTATTTGTTTCTCCTTTTTTTTTCTTTCTTTGTATCTCCCATGTTCCTCCTTTCATGTTAAGGCACCCTTCCTTCCTGCATCAAGAATATGCAACTTTAAAGAGCTCCTTTTAGGAAAGAAACTGTCTCAAGAAGTTTGGCCTCACAGTTACCTGATATGAGCATATGAATGACATTATTTGCAAGGCATCATGTTTAAACAAAACTCCTTATGTCAGTTTTCAGCACTTCATAAAGGTATATTTCCTTTGGTCCGTATATATTTCCATTGGTCATTTGTCAGGCAGTTTCCGGAGAAATGTTAAAATTACATTTTTCGGACCCTTCGTTTCTCATCTTGTAGAGTTTAATACAGAAATTTTGTTTCATTCCAGGATGAAACCTTTCCTGCAGCCTGACAGTGCTGCTGAGAATGTAGAAATGCAGACTGGAAAGGGATGCTATGGAGGGGTGCCCACAAAGCCTGATTTTGCCTAGAAAAATAGTCTTCCTAGATTAGCACTATCCCCAGGGGAGGAAGAGTGAGAGACTTTTCTGGGTACTGGGTATAGCTCCAGTGTTCAAATCCACAGTTATCCTTTGGAGGACCCAACTATCTATGCTCTCTACATAAGGAAGTCCCAGAACTTTGTGAATCTTCCTTCGTCATGCTTACAGAGGAGGACATCGAAGGTCCCCAAAATATATTAAAAGCAAGATAATTTCAATAGCGTAAATATCTTATTGAAATAGTCTTACAGACATTTTTTTTCTGCTTCCTCTGCAGGTGAAGCATAGTTGCTACTATCCAAAAGGTGGTTTTTTTCCTATTTCACCAGAAGTTACACAAAATTATATTCCATCTTTATGTTCCATGCTAAGAAATAACTACAGGAATTTAACCATGATGTGTCTTATTCATTTTCAAGAGAGAAAGAAGCTTTCCAAGTTAACGGTGTGTAGATCAAGAATCTTAAGCATTTCTCACCTGATGAGATGGTCAGAAGAGTTTTACACTCATAAATAAATTCTCAGATTTGTTGGATATGCACAGCAGCTTTAAAAGTCTAGATGGTTAGAGGAATAAGTACATAAATACACATCTGAGTAGAAAATATTCTAAGTATCTGTATTAAAAATAGATATAAAAAAAGAAGATATTTTTCTTCCAAATTTTATTTAAAGACATCTTCCATTGATTTCTTATAGTCATATATTTGATATGGAAGAATTATTAAATTCTCCATTTAGCCCTGTTTTGACAATTTAAATAACATGTCTGCAGCTTATGTATCTAGCTCACTAATAATTATCGTCTTGAACCTTGTTTCAGGTATCTTAAAAATAAAGGGCTGAAAATGTAGAGCTACCACCCAATGCTTCTGTCTCTGAGGAATGTAAGATGGGTAAATACAAAATATAAAGATTTTATTTCATCATTTTTTCATGCAAAATAGAAAGTGTGCTCTGCAGCTGTGAGGTCTTCTGCAATTTTCAGTTGCACTGTGCATTCAGCCTGTCAGAGCCATCGGATCTAGTGTTTCTATTCAAAAAGTCATCTCTCACTTACAGTGATCACCCAGGCTGTTAAGAAACCTGCAAGACTTCCTTCAACATGGAGATGCTTTTGTCTTAACCACAGTCCTCTGAGTCCTAAAAATACCTCTGCTTTTGGATTTCAGGAACACGTATCTGCATTTTCATATGCCCTCTGACTATGAAATATACTGCCCTTTGCCATAAGCCTGAGGCATTTTCTAGCCTTCTGTTCCAACTTTTCTGTGGTGCCGGAGGCTTTATTCCCCTTTGCCAGGAGGAAATTCATGTATACTCCTAATAAATTATAATTTCCTAATGGGGAGGTGAACCCAGAAGTAGACAGGAGGGAGAGACAAAGCAAAAAATCTGCAGGTGAGACTGGAATACAGCAAAAGTGTTGCTCT
This sequence comes from Rhynchotus rufescens, assembly GCA_032273925.1. Taxonomy (NCBI): domain Eukaryota; kingdom Metazoa; phylum Chordata; class Aves; order Tinamiformes; family Tinamidae; genus Rhynchotus; species Rhynchotus rufescens. The sequence continues at coordinate 1,314 of JAVCKT010096776.1, read as the reverse complement.
GGATATGAAGGAGCAGAGACAGGTCTTTTGCTATGTCGAATTTCCTATTTTACATTTATATTTACAGTTAACTATTTAAATTTTTTAAAATGAATTTTAGAATATTTTTAACCTTACAGAATAGCAATAATATTGGAAATTTGTTGCTTGCCACTTGCCCCAACTATCCATTACTTATGGTGTTGTTTGGCAGACAGACCTTAACAGATTTGCCATCTAATGATTGGTGAATCAAACTCTTTTTTTAGGCTATTTTGTCAGTGTCCAGTACATTGATCCTTTGTGTCCATATTAAAAATGACAGCAATGATATTTGTGACTATTGAAATATATGAACAGAAAGCAATTACACTTTTGAAGAGCACAGCTTAAACTCTCTCTCTCTCTATATATATATTTTAACAGGTGTAGGGGTACACATATTGAGTATGTTGGGACAACTCACATATTTAAAAGGTTCTGCTATGGGAGATCTGTCACTGTTTTTTAAGAGCAATTGACTTAGTATTCTTGTATTAATTTTTAATATTTGTAATTACAGAATAGGAGTATTTTGGCATATCCTTATCAGAAATTATTGAAATCTGCTTACTATTCTTAAGATATTTCCATTATCCTGGTAATTCTGTGCTTTGGTAATATTATAATTTATAACTAATGCAAGTATAATGTTATCCCACATGATAAAGTATGCAATATATGGTGTTAAACACATAAAGAAAATAGTTTATAAATTCTTATAAAGAGAAGATGACTTGACAATAAAACTATGGGATTAATGGTTAATTGAGTGAAGTTGTTTTCCTAATATGGGAATAATCTATTTTTTTTCCAAACCAAAGGGATTGTAAAGGCAGTAAATCTCCAAAATGCTTATGGTAGCAGCAGAGGATTGAACTTGTATTTTGTAACATTATAAACCAAAGAAACAGCATTTCCTGAAATTTTGTTAATGAGGCTAGGATTCATGCAAAAGTATAAAAGAAACAACTAAGTTTAAAAGATGGTGTTAATGAGATTTCTTTATTGTCGTTCCTCTCTAACAGTAATTCTCTCTTCTACAGAATAAATTAAAACAACTAATTTCTTGACCTTATATAAAAACTTAAGCACTTGTTTTGAGAGATCTGAAGGTTCACTCTCATTTCTATCAGACTATAGATCAGACTATCAGAATATAAATTTCCTCAGTATTAGAAAGGAATAAATTTTACTCCTTCTGGTCTTCAATTATTAAAGATGATACTGCTTTTTCAATGGATCTTTCACAGATGCAAAAATTGTATATGGGAAAAAAAATCCATTTCTTGTATA
>JAVCKT010096775.1:0-12556 GCA_032273925.1 Rhynchotus rufescens | reverse complement strand
GGAGCTTGGTGGCTCTCTAAAGGTGCCTTGGGCAAGTGTCAAGGTCTTCCCAAGGAGGTTGAGTGTTGGTGGCTCTCTAAGGGTTCTTTGGGCAAGCGTCGAGGTCTTCCCAAGAGGTTTGGGATTTGGTGGCTCTCTAAGGGTGCCTTGGGCAAGCATCAAGGTCTTCTCAGTGGGGTCCGGTGGCCCTCTAAGGGTGTCTGGTGGCGCTCTAAGGGTGTCTTGGACAAGTGTCAAGGTCTTCCCAAGGGATCTAGGGGCTTGGTGGCTCTCTTAAGGGTGCTTTGGGCAAGCGTCAAGGTCTTCCCAATGGATCTGGGGGCTTGGTGACCCTCTAAGGGTGCCTTGGGCAAGCATCAAGGTCTTCCCGAGGAGGTTGGGTGTTGGTGGCTCTCTAAGGGTTCCTTGGGCAAGCATCAAGGTCTCTCCAAGAGGTTTGGGATTTGGTGGCTCCCTAAAGGTGCCCCGGGCAAGCGTCAAGACGGGGACAGGGCGTTGACACAAAGGTGGGATGGGGCACCACAACGTCCCCGCAGGTTGACGAGGCGGCCTTGGCCGTGGCCCTCGCGCGCGGCCGCTCTGTCCTCTCCGTCCGTGGCCGGGCTCTTTCCGCTCCACGCGGAGCTTTGGCCCGTGTCTGTCGGGAGCGCTTCTCCAAGCAGAGCACCTGCCGTGCCCGTCTCTGGGCGTCTATAAATAACCGCCCGGAGCTGGCGCTAACCAGGCCATGCTTTAAAAATAAGTCGGGGCTGAGCTGGGCTGCCGCCTCTCAAACTAGGACGAGCCCAAGGGGAGCCCGAGTCCTCCATCCTTCTCCTCCCGCTGGAGAGCTGAAGCCGGGAGGCGTTTCCAGGTGGGAAAGGGGCTGTGGGTGTTGCTTGGAGGCGGCGAGCTCCGGAGCTGGAGCCTCAGGGTCTTGGGTGGAGCGAGGCTCCTGTTCCCAGTGTAAATCCCATGGGATGTGGAGCCCGTTGTATCTGTGTAGGTGGCTGGAACATGGATTGCTTGAGCTGGGTGCTGTGGGGACATCTCTGAACCCTGTTGCCTCTTTGGCCATGGCCTCTTTGGCCGTGGCCGTTGCCTCTTTGGCCATGGCCGTTGTCCCCATGGCCGTTGCCTCTTTGGCCATGGCCGTTGTCCACTTGTCCCCTTGGCCGTTGTCCCCTTGGCCGTTGTCCCCTTGGCCGTTGTCCCCTTGGCCATGGCTGTTGTCCCCTTGGCCATGCTCAACACAGACTCCTGCTCCATCCCGGCTGCTGGATGACTGGGCAACCCAAGCGAGTGGCCAAATCCCGTCTCCAAATACGCGAAGGGATGAAAATTATCCCGAGGAACATGAAGGTCGTGGCCAGTTGTTCTGCAGGAGCCAAGACTGGTGCCGCATCAAGTCTGCGGTCTTCTCCTGATCCCAGCAAATGGGAGCTCTTGGAGCTCCCATTGGAGCAAGGGAGGAGGAAGCGTTGGGTGAAGGACACTCAACTCATCCACAGGTCTCCCAGCAGATGAATCATCTCAGCACCTTCTGAGGTGGTTGGGGGGCCCTTGGAGCACCCGGATGCAGCGACCAGCTGCGATTGGACAGAAATGGTGAATGTAGAGGTCACATCTCCTCCTTGGAGGCCCATTTGGTGGCAGAAGGATCTCGGCAGCTTCTTGGGCCTCCTTTTGGCGGTTCTCCCTCATCCCAGGGATCTCTTGGCACCCAGCGTGCAAGATGCCACTCAACAAGCGCCAACTCGCTCCCATCCTTCGGAATTCCTTAAGGGAAGAGTTTTCTGACGACAGATGGCAGGAATTGAGGTGAAAAACCTCGATTTTTGGCTCTAGGCTGCAGGCAAAAGTGTCGTTTTGGGGGTTAGTGCCAAGAGGTGGCCACTGTGCTCCAGGTACGATGGAGGTGGCAGCATCTTCTGTCCTCGCTCCCTGCGGTTCTTCCTGGCCCCGAGCGCCTGTCCCACAGCGCGCTCCGAGCCTGGGATTCCTGCCGGGAATCTCGGCGTGATCCCGGGAACCTGGAGCAGCCGGAATTGCGCTTCCTGCAAGAAGCCCGCGCGTCGCCGAGCTTGGATCTTGGCCAAAACCTCCCTTTTTTTTTTCCAGGAAACGCCCCGTTTCGCTTTCATTTGGTGACCAACAAACCCGGCGCGAGCAGCAGCTCCACACAAGGCTTTTCCAGGAGGATTTAAGGAATTCCTTCCTTTTTTTTCCCCCCCCCAATCCTGTCGGATTTGCAGCTGGCCGAGAGCAGCCGCCTGCGGAGCCAACCCGGGCTGCTGGCGACGGCTCCGCTTTTCCGCTTCTCCCAGGCCTTTTTAAGAAGCCATCCGGGCGTTGCAGGTTGCAAACCACACTTAGGGTGTTTTTTTTCCTCTTTTTAGTGTTTTTTCCCCCAATTTAACCGCCGGTGACTCACAGCTCCCGTACCATCAGATCCCACAGCCGCTTCCCTCCGAACTTCCCGCTCGCGCCGTCGCCTTCCCTTCCGCTCCGAGGGATTTTTACCCCGCGCTCCCAATTCCTGGGATCCCCCAGCGTTCCCGTCGCAAATTCCCTCTCCTTTTCCAGCGGTTGCTTAACGGTTGTTGACATTGCAACTCTGAAGGTCGCTTTGGAGGTCGGGAATCACGTGGGGAAGTCGCCAGCAGCTCCGGGAGCCTCCTGTTTATCCCTGCGGGTTTATTTTGGATTTAGGGTTTCTTCTCGGATCGGCCGGTTCTCCGGCGTCCTCTCCGCTAGATTTTTCCCGCTCTCCATGAATCCCGCTGCCGAGATGCAACCCCTGCACCTCGCATCGCTCCCGCAAATCCGTTTTTTCCTTAGGAGCCTCAGTAGAGGATGGGGAGTCCGGAGAGCCTCAGAGGGCCCTGGGCCTCACGGGATCACCCCATTTTGGCCCAAACGGCCAAGATTTTGGCCCAAACAGCGCCCGAGGGTGCGGCCCTTCCTGCAAGCGGCCGCCGCGTCCTCTTCTGGCTCCACTTTTTTGGCTCGGGAACTCGCAGGTTGGCCTCCTCCTTGGAAAAGAAAGCGCCTCCTTCGCGGCCGCTCCGGAGGAGGAGAGACTTGTCCCGACGCGGAGCTGCCTCCCGCTTCCTACGGTGCCGGAGCTTCCCGAGCACCGGGAGCTTCCCGAGCACAGGAATTTGGATGCCCCCTTCTAGACCCCTAAGCTGCTCCAGCCGCCGAGTGGAGCAGGAGGATCTTTTTGGAGGCCTCGGAGGAGCTGACGCGTGGAGGACGGCCACCTTTGGGTGGACGGTGTGTTGGAGGATGGAGAAGCTCTGGTGACCACCTCAAAGCACGGCCAAGGACACCACGTGGGTGTAGAGGCCGTGGCACAAAATACCCCACGTGGCAACAGCCGAGTGAATGAGGACTTGGGTGGAGCTGGTGGCATCTGGACCCCCATCGAGCCAACGATCGACGTGGAAAAATGGAGCCGCTGGCGTTTTCTTGGCTGCTGTTGCAGGTCCCTGGGGATTTGTTCACCCTTGCTGGCCCAAGGAGGACAGCGGAAGGGGTCGGAGGGGGCTCGTGCCCGGCCAGGTCACCATTGCCGGCGTGAAGCCTGGACGATGCAGCGCCCTTCTCCACCACCTGGAGCCTTTGGAGATGCCTTGGGCTGGCCCGTGCGACTGCCCGAGTGGGAGCAAGTTGGGGTAACGGAGACGGGATACGCCGGGACGCTGCTACGGATGGAGGGTGGAGGGACGTCCTTGTCTCTGTGCGCACGGTAGGAAGCGGGGCCCTGTCGTGGGCACTCATGTGGGGTATGAGGTCTACAGCATCTTGACAGGGCTCAACCAAATCGTTCCTGGTGATCTAGGAGCCGAGTGGTGGGAGAGGGAACCAGGGTGGGATCCTCTCTCCATAAGGCTGCGACTCGGAGGTGAGAGGGGTGCTTGATTTGGATGCTCTTGCCTGCCCAAGAGTCTATTGGCCAAGAAATATGGAGATTGCAGTTCGTGTGGGTGCTCCAAGGTCTCCTTGTCACTCTTGAGGTCCGTGGTGCGTTGCTGGCCGAAGGGCAACGCGTAGCCTGGAGCCAAACGTTGGCCTTCATGACCAACCGGTCAAACGGCCAGTCAAACGTTGGCCTTTGTGGCTCTCCCATGGGCAATGTCCAAGCGGTTGTCCTTGCTCAACGTCCAAACGTTGTCCCTGCTCGGTGGTTGTCTCATCCTCTTCCAGCAACACTGGGACCATGGTCCTACCTATCATTCCTGATTGCTGGGCTCCCCTTCCAGGCTCTGTGATCGAGAGAGCTCTGGATTTGGTGTCCTGAGAACCTTGTGTCCCCCCAGGGCTCCTGGCTGTCTTGGTGTCCCCCATGGTTTCTCTGCTAGCCCCATGGGGCCAGGAGGAGGCCCCATGCCAGATTCATGGTCTTGTTGGGCCAGATTCTTCAGAGACCTCCAGCTCTTTCCCATGCTGCTGTTTTGGAGGGTGCCTCCAAGCTCGTGGCACTTCCTGAGCAAGGTGATTGTTCAGGAGGTGGGAAGAAGTTTGGATTTTTGCTCCACAAGTCAGCCATGGACCAGAGCAGAAGCTCTTGAGAACAACAGGAGGGCATGGCCTTCTCCTGGGAGATGGGGCACCAAAACATGACCTCATGTCATGTAAAAACGGGCAGGAGAGACCTGAGCTTGCCTCCCATGCCTTAGCAACACCCTGTAGGCACCTCTTGATGCTCAGTTGAGTAACGCTTGTTGGGTGGTGGTCCAGTTGTCCTCAGCCTGGCAGATACGGAGAGGAGGCAAGGCCTCAATGAAGCCTTGATGTTCTTCTCCATTAACCTTCAAAGGCTTTTCCTGAGAAAGAGGTGTGGAACTAGAGGGTTGGGTTGTGGCCCTGGTTGCTTCTGCTGGTCTTGGTTTGTGGGTCTGCTTTGGACTGAGTCCTGTCCTGGTCGCCCCTTCCTAGACCGTGGGGTTAAAAGGGGCAGTTGGCCCCACGTTCATCCCTAGGGACAGGGTCTCCGCTCGGGTCTCCGCGGTCGCGTGGCCCCTTTGGAGCTTCTCTCCTGGCCCTGGGCCAAGTCCGGAGGGCAGAAACATTGCACAACCCTGGGGCCTCTCTGGCCCTCGAAGGCACCAACCTCCATCAGCCTCCCCTTGCGGAGGCAGAACTAGAAGGTGTTGAGGGACCCACATTGCTCCCTCCGGTCCTTGGTGTCTCCACGTTGACCCGTTCTCCTTGGCCTCAAGGTCAACCTGTCTGCAGGCTTAGGAGTATCCTTGAATGTAGCCCTGACCTTCTCCTGGCATGAAGGAGACCAAAATACGGCCTGTCACCTTCTACAAACATCGGGAGATGCGCTCAGCTCGCAGACGAAGGTCCACCAGCCGTTCTGGTGCATTGGGAGCCACCATGAAGTTCTGGTCTTCAGCTGCAGGACCAGCTCCTTGTCTGTATGCGGTAGCATGAGCGAAAATCTCCAGGGAACCCTGGCAAAGGAGAGAGCGGTGGCCTTGTCCAAGCCCTGGGAAGAGCCTGGGACATTTGGGGAGGTTCGGATGCTTGGAGGAGGCCGTGATGGAGATGTCTTCTGCTGGAGGAACACAGTTGGGAGCAGTAGCGTCTTCTCTGGTGCTTTTGAGGGGACCTGAGGCAGAAATAGCACCCGAGGACTCAAACTGGGGCCACCCGAGCAGCTCTGAGCTGCCTTCCGGAGCCTCTCGGTGGCACTGGGGGACGTTGGGGTCTTGCGGCTGCTGCTGGGGCTCTCCCAACCTCCGGTTCCTCTTCCGCAGGGCGCCGTGGCGTTTCGCAACGCTCGCCGTGGGTCTTCCCTGGCGTTGCCGGCCCCTTTGGAGAGGGAAGAGCCGAGGCCGTTGATCCCTTTGTGGGATCCCGATGGTCCTCCGCTTTTTTGGATCCCATGGGATCCCATCCCAGAAACCCAAGTGGTTTCTTTTTCCCCCGAGCTATTTATGGCACAGAAGGAGTAGCAGCTGCCAGCGCCCATGAGCAAACCTGCCGGGTCCTCTTTGCTCTGGAATTAAACACTCGAGATTAAAGAATTAGCCTTGACTCAGAGCTGGGCTTTAATTCCAGAGCTCGATCGGGCCCTTGCGACATCTCCCGTGACTCGGAAGCTGATGCAATAACTCAACCCTCGCCTAATAACGGTGCTCGGATGGTGGTGCCTGGTTGTGGAGGAGCTCAAAGGCGGCTCTTGCCTTGTTCTCCCATCCGCGTTGAGCAGCTGGGAAAAGGTGACGCCTTGGGGAGCACGGGGAGCCTTGGGATGGGCTTTTAGGAGAGCATCGGTTGGTTTGGAGAAGGCTCTTGGAAGCCTTTGGCAAAACAGTGTTGGAAATGCCCTTCCGTAGATGAATCCTACCAAAATTTTGCTTTCTGAAGAGCTTGGTTGGGGCTTAAACCCAGTCTTGACCATTTGTAAGAGGCCGTTTCGCTCATCTGGGCATCGACGTCCTTGGGCAGTGTCGGTTTTCCCACCGGTGCCTGCGACCCAGGTGCCTCGTGTAGGTTCGGGGTGCGTTGGAGAGCTGAAGTCGGGGCCGAGTCTCCCACCCCGCGTCCCTAACTTAGGAGCTGGACATGAGAGGACCCATGGAGGTCAGGTAGGCGTCCTCCAGCTTTGGTGTTCATGGAGGTGGGTGTAAAGGAGATCATCCCTTATATTTAAGGGACAGGTTTTACTCAGTTGAAGAGCCTTTGATGTTCAGGAGATTAATAATAAGTTTTGGAGTTTCTTTATCCTTGTTTTTTTGGTCAAACTCTTCAGAAAACTGGTCAGACTTTCCAGAAAAGAGGTTTTCGCCCTGTTTCTCACTGGCTTTGGGGCTTGATGGTTACCACCCCCCTCTAAAACCTGCTTTTTGCTAAAGAGTCTTGGATTTGTGTGTTTAATTCTCAAATAGCAGAGGTTGGAAGGGGCCTCTTGAGGTCTTCAGCCCATGCTCAGAGCACAACCAATTTTCCACTTAGGTTGAGCTGCTTAAGGCTCATTCGATTGAGCTTGGAGGATCTCCAGGGATGGAGATCTCCATCTGTGGCCTATTCCCCTTTAGGGAGGAACTTCCCATGTTGTCACTTGTCTTGTCCCCCTGTTGCGCGTCCTCAGGGGGAGCTCAGCTCCATTTTCTCTATGTGTCCCCCATCCGTAGCTGTTGTCTTGAACGTTCCCTTGTCTTCATGCCCTGTGCCCTCCACCCCCAACCCTCCTGGTGGGCTTCCATGGACTCGTTCCAACGTATCGGTGGCTCTGCAACCTCCCGGTTACTGTTTGTCATGTCATAGTGTGGCCGTTAGTCCTAAAATACCTTTTGGAGAGCGTGAACAGGGACTCTTTGCATAGGAAGCATCTGCTGCGCGGTGGAGCAGTGGCTTTTATGTTTCGGAAAAAGAGGAACTCCTTCGCGTTGCGCTGGGAGATAATCGGGACCTGTATCCGGAGGGGGTGTCTCTGCTTCTTGCATCTCCATGCAAGAGCTGAAGCATCGAGATGTTTCTCCAAGCTCTTCCAAGCGCGTGGCCCTATCATCCCTGTTGAGATCGGGAGGGATTTTTGAAGTCGCTTGGGATTGTTCCCAAAGATTTTGTACGTGGATTCGTTGACTGGCAGATGCCCCTTCTCTCGCTTGGCAAGCTCTGTTGCAAAGTTGACCCAGTTTAGTTGAGGGGTGAAAGGGGGTGCGTGTCCATCCATCCTGGTCCTTCCCTGGCTGGTTGTGAAGGGTTAGACCAAATCCGTGCGCCGGGAAACGCGGTGGTGCCTCTTGGACCTGCTATTAGTCCACTTATCAACCGTGACAACCTTAGCCAGCTGGAGCTCTTCTGGAGACGTTCCTCCCTCGTTGACCTTTGAAATGCATCGTGTGAGTCGCAACCACCTCTAGAAGTGAGATGTCCTCATCCAGGAGGATTCCCGGCCTCGGAAACCCAAGGGCTTGGAAAACCCAAGGGCTCTCCCTTTTCTTGGAGCTCACTGTGTTTGGGCCACCGCTTTCCTCGCGAGCTCCTGTGACATCTCCCTATCTTTTTGAAAGCCTCTTGGTGTCCTGTCCGGTTTCCCTTAACTCTTGGCACACAGGAGGGAAAATGGGAGAGGAGACAAGGGGTGTTTTAGGTATCGGTGAGACCGGGACCTCCGAACCCGATTGGTGGCACTGGTCTCCATTGGGAGAAGCTTCCTCCCCGCTCCTGGGGTGAAGAGCAGCAATCCTTGCTGGCTCCCCATCCAGGGTGAAGTCGCGTCCAGCTCCCTCCTCGCTCCCGGTTTCCAAGAAACCGGCGTTTGCAGGGAGCGCCGTGACGCGCTCGTCGGGACGGAGATAAATCACGGCCTGTTTTCCTCTAAAGGAGACAGTTGCTAAAAATAGGAGCCATGCTGGAGCTCTCCGGAGAACAAAAGCGCTCCTGGAAGGCGCCCGTCGCCGTCCTTTTCTCCCCATGTGTCCCCTCCTTCCTCCCTTGTCCCTCTTCCCGCTGCTCCATTTAATTTTTTTTTACTTATTTTCTTATTTTTTGGAAGGATTTCAAATCTGTTGCGTTGGGAAACGTGGCTTTTTTTGCAGGCCACGGCTCCCGGCCCTTCCCCCTGGCAGGGCTGCTCCGTGGTGACTCAGGCTTTCCTGGAGGAACGTGGCCCTTTCTAGCGTGACCTCCACCGGTTGGCCCCGTAGCTCCCCGGGCTTTTCCAAGGTGCCTTTGGAGCCAAGAAGAACCAGGAAGGCTCTTCCTGACGCAGCCTCCAGGCCACGTTTTGATGAGGTTCTGGTGGCCGTGGAGCCTAACCCTGGTGCTCTGTCCCATTCCAGCTCGGTGCCTACCAAAAGAGCTCGAAATCCACCTGGGAATCGCATCTGGGGATGTGACCTACAACTTGGAGATGCTCAGCTGGAGAAGTCTCTCCTTAAATATATCTGGAACCCCAAATATTGCAAGGGCTGAAAGCCAAGCCCTGCTTTTCACGTTCCTCCTTGTGGGCCAGGTCCTGCCTTGCTTCCCTCATCTTCATGACCAACACGGTGCCCTGAACCCTGCGCTGCTCAGGGCACCACGCTCCGTTGTTGGGGTTTTATGGCCCAGAACCATCAGCCCCCGAAACAAACGCGACCTCTGAGCAGATGCATCCAGCGGGGAGAGGACGACAAGGTCTGATGGAGGTCGAGGATGGGCAGTTTGGCCCACAGGAGCTTCCAGGATTCTGTTCCAGCAAAGCTTGTCCCCTTGGCTCCAAGGTGAGCCCTGGGTGGTCGTGGGACACCTCATCTACGGAGCAGATGATGGTCCCATCCTGCTGCTTTCTCCCTTGGTGCCCGTCTACGCCTCAATGTCCCCAAGCTCCTGCCCTCGTTGGAGACAACGAGCGAGTCCTTGTTTTTTCCATCTGCATGGATGGCTCCACGCAACAGGGAGCAATGGCCAAGCCATGAGGAGCAAGGCCTCAAGCATCCCGTCCTGAGCTTGACCTGGGGCCTCCTGGTGGCTCATGGAAATCACAGATCCACCCCAAGTCCATGGGTTGGATTCCCACGTCCTCATCGTTGACATCCAGATGGAGCCCCAACCTTCCCTCCCTCCTACGTTGGATGAGTCTAGCTTGGTAGAACCACAGATGGGCTTTGGAGGAACCCAGAGAGGACTTGCCCACCGATCTTCACCAACCACAACGCCACCCTGTCTTGCTCCTCACCTTCGGACATAGTTACCTTAGCTCAGGAGCCATCCTGGTGGTGAGGGAACCTCTGAGCTCCTGGCATCCAGACGAAGCCACCAGCACCTTCGTGGCCCAATCCGAGGACCTGGGGACACTCGCCAGGCCCACGGCACCCGCTGTCCTTCACGAGGTGGCCCAACCCAACCACGGCTCCCGGCCACGTTGGGGCATCTCTCCCTTAAACCTCTTAGCCGCCGTGGCCGCGATTATCCATCCGAGAGTCGCGGGCGGGATTAAACCCTCTTTAAGCGCGGCTCGGAAATCCTCCCTTAATCCGGACCCAGCTGCAGGAGGGAAGGCCGGAGCGGGAGGGGGGTGGTTTATCTGCTGGGAACGCTCCTTTTTTTTTTTTTCTTTTTTTTTTTTTTTTTTTAAATAATGGCAAATCCCGTAATTACGCTAAAAGTTTGCGCTCCAGGAGGCCTCGCTTTGGGCGCTGACCTTGAAGCTCTCCTCTCTTGTTGCAGATGAGCCTGAGCCTGCCCTCTCCGGCGCTGTCCCCGGCGCGGCTCGCAGGACCGAACTCCTCGGGTAAGTTGCCAGGATCCGGCCCGGAGCCGGAGCTGCTCTTCCCTTCAGATGCTTAAAAACCACCCCCAAAAAACCACCCCCAAAATCCCAATGTTCACCCCCAAAAGTGGATTATCCCGGGATGGGACGTTCCGCAGCCAAAGCGAGCGGTGTCCACCTGGTTGGGCTGTGCGTGTTGCTTAGGAGAGGCTGTGGAGTTGGCCGTGGAGGCCGGAGGTTGGGTTGTGTCCTCAGGTACGGCTGGGCGCGTGGAAGAGTCTCGTCCTGCTCTGCATCTGCTCGGCCCTCGTGCCCGGATCTGCTGGACGTGCCACCTACGTGGCATCGCCGCTTGAAGGTCCTGCTGGAGGCCACCTCCTTCTCCCATGGAGACCTCCCTGTCCTATGAGTCTCACGGAGCCCTGTTGGTGCTGGGTCCTCTGCTCTATCAACCTCCGGTTGTCCTGGCAGGGCGGGTAGCGTCGCGGAGAGCGGGAAGGGCCCAACTGGGCCTGGAATTGCCTGTAGGGAGGACTTGGACTCATGTTTGAGTCCCAGCTGCTCTGCAATCATCTGCATCTCTTGGAGGGTGTTTCAGAAGTCTCACTGTGGCAACCTGGTGCCAGTGGAGGCTCTCTGCTTCCTACGTGGCCTCCTACCAGCCCTGCAGAAGGTCTTGGTGCTCTCGTAGGTCTTGTCGCAGCTGCTGGTCCTATGCAGGTGTCTCCAAACTCTTAGGGCGTCTTGGAGAGCTTCAAGTGCCTTCGCTGCGTCCTCTTGGCCTTGAAGCTCTCCCCTTGCCTCCAAGAGAAAGTCTCCCAGCCCAACCGCCATAGGTCCTTTGGAGCAGAGGCTGGGATGCTCCTGGGCACGTTCACCCCCTTTCTATGTCATCTTGGTGCCCACCAAACTCATCTTGGCGCCGTGGGGCCCACAGGGACCCGCTCCACGTGTTGTGGAGCTCCACTGTGAAGCTTGTCCCATGGAGGTGCTTGTTCTCCAGCTACAGGATAGGACCTGGTCAGGTCTAGGATCTGTGGAGAAGGTCTGGAGGAGGTCAGGGAGGAGCCACCTCAGGCCTGTGTGCTCTGTATGGTTTGGGATCTGTGCATGATGAAGAAAGGAAGACTATGGGCAGCGTTTCCCACTCTTGGCATGGAGACTGACCACCTAGGGACCTCCATTTCCTCATGGAGGACCTTCCTACATCATCCTTTGATGCTGGAGACGTTTGCTATGGTCCACGTTGGTGCTTTAGATCTGGTTTTAGCCAACTTGGAAGACATTGGTAGCTCGGTCTTAGGCCTGCCGGTAGCAAGTGTCCTCATTTGGAGCAACCATCCCCATCTAGTGATTTTTGACTCTCCAAACTCGTGGCATCCTATGGAGTTAGCAGGAGGAAAAGGGGAGGAGAAGCAGGGAATGGGGTGGAATGAAGGCAAGATGATTCCTTGGCCCAAACCAGGAATTTGGGATGGGAACCCAGGGAGCAACCACAGCCACCATTGAGACAGGGTCAGGAGAAGGTGAGGAGCTGGACGTGACCAAGGCAGGGTGGGAAGGGCTGGGGTTGCTCCTTGGCCTCCGTTTATCCAGAATTTTTCCTCTTTGGATCCAGCAGGGGATTTTTTTGGGAAATCACTTCTTTACGACCCTCTTAACGACCGTCCCACCCTTATTAAGTGACTAACGACTGTCCCAACTTGCTTGCAGCTCCGCTCCCGAAGAGCCCGTGGACCTCCAGGAGGCCCCGTACGGGGCGGACGCCCGGAGCTCCGTGGCCCTCCGCACCATGACCGTCTCCGGCGGCACCTGGGACCCCTCGGAGGCGGGAGCGGGCGCCGGCAGAGCGCGAAGCACTTCGGAGAGCGGCCGCTGCGCCAAGGAGGCGGCCTCCGCCGCGGAGGCCCGGGCCGACCCGGAGGCGGCGCGCAGCGACGCCAAGGACGCGGAGGCCGGCAGGCCGGAGCGCCGGCGCGACCAACCGAAGCAACCCGAGGGCCGCGGCAAAGAGCACTTAGAGAAGGGCAAGAGGACGGGCCAGAGGGCGAGCCCGAGGCTCGAGTGGGTGGCCCGGCCTCCCGAGAGCCCCGGGCCTCCCTACAAAGACAGGAGCAAGTCGACGGATGGAGCGGGCGGCTTGTCCTCGCGGGGCCAGCCCGTGCGCGAAGTGCCGCCTCCTCCTCATCCTCCTCCTCCTCCGTTGACCTCGCCGGTGTTCCGGAAAAGCCTCAAGGCCGCCCTGGGCAAGGCCAAATCCCTGGAGAGCGTGGGTGCGCGGCGGAAGGCGCCGCCGGGCGCCGCCGGGAGCCCCCCGGGGCCGCCCGAGTGGGCGCTGCTGCCGCTGGGCGCCGAGCT
>JAVCKT010096774.1:0-12557 GCA_032273925.1 Rhynchotus rufescens | reverse complement strand
AAAAGCTCTGTGGGATATTGACTGACTTCTTATTTTTGTGTAGTACCTAACACAGCACAGCTGTGGTCATACCTTCGGGGTGCCTAAATTGAATAAAATGGCCTAATTATTTATCTGCAATAATTACAGTTTATTTCGCTGGTGGTTCAGAAAACAAGCAGAGTGGAAAAGTCATTCTATTGAGAACAGTGCATGGGTTTGGAGTAGGTGAGGTATCATATAAAGATAATGTTACATTCATGTAATATTCGTAATGTGATTTTTGCCCCACATTTTTAGCAAATGAGGGAAACTATTCCAGAAGCGCAAAGCACCTGACACAGCCTGGCCTAGGGCACCGCAGAAACTGTCAGTCTCTGTGGCTGTTGCAATCAAATAAGCAGCCCCTCAGCCAAAATCATGCGCAGTGTCAACAGCAGGCATAAACTGTAGGGGAAAGAAAAGGCTTTTCCTTGGCTGCAGTGCAAACCTTAATTCCAGCCTGAGCCTGTCATCACTCATCTGCATTTTCTACGCGTTTCGGGGTAAAGCAGGTCCCTGAACAGGGACAAACACCTAGTGGAGGATGTGTCACAAGAGAAATCGTTGTTGCGATTTCCGCTGTTACCTCTTCCCTTTCTCTGCACTACCACGTACAGCTGCTGCCCACTCTGGTGGATAAAAATTAGCTGTGAGGGGAGCCTGTAGTTGATGGCAGTAAAATCAACGATTTTTCACTTCGATTGCAGAGCTGTTGCGATAATGTCCAGCACCACAAGATGGCACCGTGCTTAAATATACAGGGTTAAACCGAAAAAAAGAAAACAAAAGCTTTGGAAGTGAATTTGTTGAGGAAGAAAACTCCTTGAAAGGGATAATGGAATGGGGACAAGGAGAAACAAATGTGGTTTTTCAATATTTATTCTAAGGTTTGATAATTACTATGAAATATATATGACTTGAAGCGCTGCCAATCAGTGATCACATTGAAATTTCACAATTGACTTCTAGTAGGTACTAATTATGAACATAAACGCCATATGATACTTCAGGAGGAAAATAGTCCTAGACAACAGGTTATTGTCACTCCTACAAACCTTTTCCTGCTATAAAGTCAGGTTGAAAATTTGAATCCTCCCCAGCAAATACTCTGAAACACAGTATCTTCTGAAATAGGTCTGAAAGCACGTTATAATTTTTAATCGTACAATACATTTAATAGGTTCAGAAATAAATTTAATAGGTTCAAGAAAGTGTCAATGGTGGAATAGCCTTTTACAGTTACCATTGTGCTAGAATATGAATGATTTACTCATTGTTTAAATCACCTCACTTGAGAAATATCTTAAAATAGGGGTTCACTGAAGCACCTTTCCTACAGTAACTTTCTAAAAACAATTTAAACTTCTGTTTTTGTGAATCAGGTGAAGTGACAGTTACAAACAGCTACACAAAACTTCTAGCTAGCACTTGCTTGCCAGATCCAGGTCTTCTGTCACTGCACATGATTACTATATTCTAGAATATAGTAATTTATATTAATATATTCTAGAAGTACTGTGTAAATCACTTTAAATGACTTTAACCAATCTGTCTAGTTTTAACTGAAGAGACTTGCATAGAAAGATTGCAAACTGTTGTCACTAAATTATAAAACTGTCCAACTTTTACAGAATGTGATGTAAATACATTTCTAACATCTTGGTTTCTGAGTGTTATAATTATATCCTTGTACTTTATTTTAGGAAGAAAATATGACCATAACAGAGGATTTCAGTAGACTGGAAGACACTTACCAAATGGAAGCCGAGGTGGGTGTTCCTGCTAGCCAAGAGACAGAAGGCACCGAGGGCCGGGGAAGCTGCAGAGTCTTTCACTGCTGTTGGAGTGGCTGCCCTGTGCCGCGAGGGCAGCGTAGTCCAGAGAAAAGCTGCCATTTAAAGTGGTTACTGCCCACTCTTTTGTGTGGACTATTTGTTTGCTGCCACTGTAATATAGCAATAATTGGTTTCTTCTCGGGTGAATGTATGTATTTTAGGTGATGCTATAGAAGGGAGTATTGTGTCCTTGCACTCTAAGGCTGACAGGTTTGGGCAGTATAAGCAAACATGGGTTAATGTCCTATTATGCTGCTCTCTCCTTTGCCACTCACCGTTTGTGCCCTCTGCCCCATGCCGGGAGCTGTACCTACGGTACCAGGTGGCAGCTTGGTTCAGAAGGCTTCCCTAGAGTGGTGATTTTTCCATCATTTCAGCCCCTGGCTGGAAGGAATGCGGAGCAGAGGGCGAGAGGGAGGGAGCCAGGAGTGGCAGCCCCGCTCTAGACCTGCGTCAGGCGCAGCTGAGCAGCACCTGGACCTGGCGCCTCCTCCGCTTGGCTCTGCCACTAAAGCAGAGCTAATTTGTCCCTAGGTAATTCGTAAAAAGTGCTGTGCGAAAGCTAAATATGGGAGTAATGCCATTTACCTCAGAAGTGGCCCAGGGGAGGGCAGCTTGGCATGTTCGTGCTACAGCAAAAAGTAAATGTTACCCTAGAATCATTTACTGGGGGAAATGATGTGTTTTCAAGCAATGCATCTTTTCAGTGCATCCAACTTTAATGACTACACAGTAACTTTACAGATAACTAAAATGATAGCTGTTTTATAGAGCTGCTGCTTACAGTTCCCTAAAGCAGGGCTCAGCCTTTCTGATTTGTTTGTTCATTTATTGAGACATATTCTCATTCAAAGAACAACAGTAAATACAGAAATAATTGAGAATTTGCAGAAGACAAAGAGTTTTAAAGAGTTATAGAGTTTTAACTTTGTAATGTAGACAAGTACCATAAGGAAAGCTGAAATTACTAGATCTTTTAGATAAGATACACTTGATCAATAAAACTCTATCCAATTATTACGTAGACAACAGACAAGCCTTGGCTTACAGCTTCAGTCTTGACTTAACCAATCATCAACCTTTTCCTGATCCTGATTTTCATACAACAAAGATTGGAACTGGGAAAAACAGATCACATGGATCAAGTGTTTGTCGGTCAATGGTGTGGATCAGCTGTTCAGAGGTTGCCTGGTCACCTAGAGTTGAGAAATCACCTAGAACTTGAAAATCTGCTCATAGGACTGGTGCCTGTAAGCAGCAGTTATGGTAGCAGCCTGTGCAGAGATCAGTTCCTCCTTTCCTCCCCAGTTATTTAAGCACTAGATGGTTGGTAGATCCTCATCAACCAGTTAAGTTCCAGTGCTTTTGACTGCTTTAGCAACAGAAGTGAATTGAAGATTATCTGGAACTGGCTTCTGTACCAGTGAGTTTGCTATTATAGTGTGTCATACATTAAATCCCAACAGTCATGTCATATTCTGTGAAGCCTTTTTAGCATTTTTCTACTTATTTTTTTGGAAGATTAAGGAAATTATCGGATAAACTATATTGACAGACTTAATTAAGAGTTCAAGATATCCTCAGTGAATTTCAGTAGAATTTATTGCACCTAGTCTAAGTAACCTAAGTGAAAACTATGATTTTTTTAAAAGAGATCACAGCTGTCAGAGGGCAGTTATTTCTGCCCTGAGGACTCCTGCCTCGATGCTTCTTCCTCAAAAATAAAGGTCCTGAGTGCCCAGGACTTGTGCAGAAGCCTTTCTCTGCTGGCTCTTTGATCTGCTTGAGGGAAGGACTCTCACAAACACTGAGAGCAGCCTGGAAGCCCTCACAGTGAGACTGTCCTTTCTGCTTTCCACACAGTAAGGGTTATGACAACCCCCTTGCAAACCCTGCATCAAAGGGCATGTGCTTTGCATAGTTTTGGGAAGAACTCGTGCTGAAGAAAGGAATGCAGGTTCAGTTTCATCTTCCAACGCAATTCAAATCCATGTTGGAAGGTGCTCCAAGTATGAGTGTAAAACTCGAGCAAGGAGGCAGGAACTAGAAGGTCAGTTTTGCACGATGGACATGGCCCTGTGTCCTCCAGTGGATGGAGGTGGAGACACGGAGCCTGTGCACAGACCAGAGCCAGCACGAGAAGTGCCCTACCCTGGGACAAGCTCTCCGGAGCAGCCAGCTACTTGTGCATTAGCTACTCCATGATAATTGCCAGGGTCCATGTTTACCTCACCCTGCAGTGATTCTCGTTGTTATCACCAGGTGGCACCGCACGCAGGGGTAAGTGCAGAGCACCTGCTGCTTTGAGATTTTTGCTGTGTGCCTCAACTGGGAGAGCTGGTTTCGTGGGCTGCACAGACAGCACAGCCTGTGTCTCACCTGAGTTTGCGGAGGGGGGGTTTTCTTTGCCATGCGTTTCTTCCCTCCCTGTTGCACTGTAGTGGTGTGCAGAAAGACAGGGGGTGAGAGAGGAGCTTGCCTGGGTGGTGGCAGTGGTGAGAGCGCATTCCTGGGAGGTGAGAATAAGCATGTGGTCCTCCCAGGGAAGAGTTAGGGACTGCTTAGGTGCTGACTGGTGTACAGGGAAAGGCTTCCTGGCCTGGAAATCAGGAGCAGGTCCTTCCTGACAGGAAGGGCAGTGGGGCTCTGGGCTTGGACCCACAGTGATGCCTGTCCACAGCACTACAAGGAGAGCACCCGCTGCTCCTGTAGAGAGAACCTTCCTCAGATGTGTGCGCAGGGCTGCTTACAGCCACAGCCCCAGACAGCTGAACCCTTTAACAGGTTTTAATCCGAGTCTGCGGTGTCCAGTTCTCTATAGGCCCTGAAATGACCCTGTCCATCCAGCACAAGGTTTTGAGCCCAACTCAGGGGCTAGGCAAGGATTAGCTTCATCTGACATCTTAGGTTTTCTGAACCCAATGCTTGGAAATAAAATGTATAGTGTTTCCATTGTTTTGCTTGTGCTTCTACATAATTAATATCTATAATCTAAGGCTGACTGATAAAGGCAGGAATTGGGATGCATCTGCCCACATGTCCCAAAGAGCACGTGTTCGCTCTTCAGGTGAGTTGCACATCAAGAATACTGCACTCCCTCGCAGAAGAGCATCTTCCCAGTCCACAGTTTTGAACCATTTTATGAACATCTTTCTATTGCAAAACCAATAGCAGACTGTTTATGAAAATGTTCTAGTCACCTCCCTGTTTGTTACATACGAGACTTTAGTATGTTTAGTTTGTACATACATTGCAGTGATACAAATGCATTATAGGAGAAAAAAAAATGACTTGTGTAATGTCTGTGTTCGCTCCCAGGTCTCTATTATATTCAGTGATTTTGGGAAAATGCAGACTGTTTGCAACCTCCTCACGGAAAAGCTCGGGGCCTCCGTCACTGTCGGCACACCCCATTTCTACCACACGCCGGAGGCCATAGACACCCTTCGGTAAGTTCCTGCTCGCCCCACAGATTGCACAAGCTCGGGCAAGAGCTGATAGGAGTACATCCTGGATACTGATTAGAATGGGGACACGGAGTTTCCTTGATGCCTGGTAAAATTTACATGCAAGTATTTCCGCATTTTTTGTAAATATAATTTTATAAATTTATGCTGTTCAGCCTAGAACGTTACAGCGTGTTCTTTCAGAGTACCCCTGTGCAAAAACAGAATGTAATAAAAACCATTTTCACGCTGATTTCAATTGGCTGTATTATCAACTGTTAACCTTAGCTAGAGCGTCATATTTTGGCTTAGTTTTAATTTGGATTTATGCATGAACGTGGTACCAGATGTTGGTAATTCTAAGTCCTCTTGCCAATCCCCACTGCTCCCAGCTGCTGACAGGCTCTGAAAGGTGCCACTCACAGTCCTTATTTAGCACCAAAACATGCTCCTTTGAACCCCCAGGGCCTTGATATTTCGCAGTTAACTATTCAGACTCCTGCTTACTCTGTGGAAATTGTGGGAGGGGATAGAGGGGACCTTATCCTTGACGAGATTTTGCCTGTTTAAGGAATGAGGCTCTGAGCTCTGGAGAGGTGTGTGTGGGGGCCTAGCTGGAAATGGGGCCGGGGAGGCTGCACGGGGCCCCAGCTGAGCTCCTGCTGCGCCGCACACAGTCCCAGCAGCGCATACAGGCTGGGAGCTCCCCGCAGCTCGCGCGGGCACCCGCCCCTCCGAGCTGCCCCTCGGACTCTGCGCGGCCGCCCGGCAGCTGGCGGAGGATGAGGTGTAAAAACACTGGCGCTGCAGAAAGTTACTTGGCAGGAAAACGTGTACAAGAGTTGGTCCTGCTTGTGATATTGCTGCTTTTCCACCTCTCAGCCGTCAAGTGTGCGTGGCTGCTGTTGGGAACACGCGGCGGAAGGCTCAGGAAGTCTGTCGGTTGTTTGGCCAGTCACTGGGAAAACCCCTCTTAATAAGAGAAGAAGAAACAAAAGAATGGGGAGGCCACAGAGATGCCCACCCGTCTGACACCCCAGATTCACTGACTCTGCAGGAAAGAATCCAGAATGCAACTGTTTATGCGTCTTGTAGAGTATCTGCCGTGTTTGAGATAAAGGGAAAGGAAAACAAAAGAAACAAGTTGCTCTAGAAACACTCTGGTCACTGAAACCTTGGATCGAGTGTCCACGTGCCTTCATTTTTCAACCATGTTGAAAACCATGGTTGTTCATGGACATAAATACTTGTAGATTTAGAAGTTTTCAAAGTTGATTCCACTAGCACTATATCTACTTTTTATTTTGTCTTTTTGCTTGTTTTAATTCATATTTCAACTCCTGGCAGGTAGGGCTAAGGTAGAAGCCTCTACCAGCCTATACAGGTGCAAAGGATTACCCTTGATACAGTTCCATGTCACACTCAACTCTTCCTTCGCATGCACCACTTAAAGGAAGTACAACACAGGCTTTGTAAAAAATAGAGTGGTCAGATTATTGCGGGATTTATTTATTGCAGCTCTCTGCAGAACTGTTTGAGTGGCATTTGACCTTTTTTTTTAGCTCCCTGCGCTTAAATCAGGTTGCTGTTAGTTATGGCAGCTCCTCATAACTGTTTAACTTATTCCCATCCCTCTGTCAAAAGACATATTTGACATTCCAAACCTTAGCTCCTGCTACCTGAATTTGGGTTATATTTAAAACTTTCCTCCCCAATTAGGAAACTAAACCCAGTTCTGTTAAAGGCTACACTCAATATGCAGTGTGTTCACTTCTGCTGAAAGGGATTGTCCAACATAAGACAAAAACACACTTAAAAATTTCAGTTTTATTTCTTCTTAAGAAATAATTTACATCCATTTTATCCATTTCTGATGGTTTAAAAGGAAGTGTGATGTGCAGTGTGCATGGCCTGGAAAACACCTCAGTCGTGGGGATAGGTTTTTTTCAACCAGGGCTGCATAATGTACTTGGACCCATCGTAGCCACTGAAATAGGCTATCATATCAGAGTGATGTACCTGGGGAAATAATTGGGTAGCAGGCATCAGAGCTAGCACTGCATAACAATGGATGCTTTAATGATTATTTTAAGTTACTCAGTTATGATGCTTGACTCCTGTTTGGAGCTAAATACATGCTGCACTTAAAGGCACTTTCAGCAGGATTTTCGACATGCCTCAACCCTTGTTCTGATGGTGTAAAGGAGGTTTCTTCAAACTGCCTAGCTACTCTACACATCTTGAACGTGCCCCATGAAATAACTAGTGCTTAATCGAGCCAGGGCTTGAGGCCTTTAATCAGCACAGTTTCTTGGGGAAGCACTTTCCACTTCTTTGGTGCTGGTGGAGCTGTTTTTCAGCTGCTTTTCAGCTGGATCAGTTATCTACTCCAATTAGACAGCAGGCAGAATAAATCAGCAGTTAGTGAAGTGAGGGGCACAGGCAGCATAATATCCAGCTTTAAAGTGCAAATCCAGAGGGGGATCCACATTATACGCTGTGTCATGAGCCAGAAGCTTACAGGGAGTTGTTTAGAACTGCCCCTTAGGAAAGGGTGAGAATGAGTTTAAGTTTTTTCTCTTCTCTTCAGTCCAAACCGCCTTTAGGAAAGTAAACCGTCAGTTGAACATAAGGAAAGGAGGAGCAAGGGCAGCTGCAGACCTTTTGAACTGGGCATGATAGTACAGTTTGTAATTAATCTCACCCAACTTTCAAAGGTCTAATTTTGCAAGCTTGTTACTTTTAGTTCCCTTAATACTGTATGTGGGGACTAAACCTCCTATAGCTAAGAAAAGCAGTCTGACATCTTAAGGGCTGCAGTTCACATGAGGTAAATGTTTGAGGTATCTCTTTCTGACCAACTGACATAATGGAAAGTGTGTCTTTGTGTGCAGTCAAAACCCTATTTTAAATACATATGACATTCATCTGAGATGGCCCAGCCAAGTTCCCATGTGTTAGTGCATCTTCTGTTACACAATTTGGCCAAAATGGAGGCCCAGTTTCAGCATGAAACTTGGAGATCCTTCAAGCCACACAGTTTAACTGAAGCTTTCTAAGCAAGGCAGAAGCCGCCACTTTGAACATTCTCCCTGGGGCAGGATGGAGCTCCTCACGTGTCACACGAATGGTTTAACTGCTCGAGGCTAGTTTGAATTCAGATACTGCCACTTTCCAATTAAAAGGCATCCACAGCAGTGCTGGTTGCCTTGCGGAAGGGCCGCCTGCCTGCAGCCCGTGTGCAGGAAGGTTGTCCCCTGGACCACACTCCTCTCAGGACTTAAAGCAGTTAGTGTTTAAGAATCAGGTGCACCTCGCATGAGCTGGACAGCAAAAGCTACTGAGATCATCATGCACTAAGCAGAACTTTAGCTCCCACAGAACTTTGCAGTCAAGCAGAGAGGGATAATTCAGTCTGGACAGCATCTGAGCCAAAGCTCTTTGAAATGTAGGTTTTTTTTCCGAAGGGAAATTGCCAAACCAATATACCTTGCTGGACCTAATAGCAAGAGATTAAATGACATGCTCAAATCTGATGGGTCAGTGAAATTCTGAAACAAAGTCCACGCCTGTTCACACTACAAGTCAAGTTGCCAAAATCTGAGAGAAAAAGAATAGAGAGAGTTGTTGAATACTTGGAAGTAGGCAGCACTTGGCTTTGGTCTTTTATCGCCTGAAAAATCTGTGTTAGCAAGTGCACTAATAGTGCGAGTATCTGTTTTCTTCTGCTGTTTTTCACTACCTTTATTAAATGGATAGTTAGCATCTAGGAAGTCAGAGGTCAGCGAGCTTTCAGACATGCAAGACAACAAACACATTGCAGTTAAATAAAAAATGAATACCTGTAATCCCATAATAACTGTAATCTCTTCCTCAGGAATGTAAGCTGTAGATTTGCCAAATCCATTTGCCTTGTTAATTAGAATTTGATAGTGAGGAGTATCTTTTAGATACTGTAAAAATACAGGAAAAATAACCTCAAGAGGAGATCATGACTAAAGATTGTATTATATGATAAGTTAGTAGATTTACAAATGCTAAAAAAATCCTCAATATATAGGGCAAATACAAATGTATATTCTTATCAACATCAGTTTGGAAAATTGAACATAAAACAATCAAACCTGTCATCTGTGAAGTTGTATTTGGCCTGAGACAGTCTTTAAAGAACCAATATCTTTTCTTCCAGTAAATCTTACAAGAAACATGACATAGAATATCCCTGCTTCCTGTAAAAAGTTCCCGTAACAATTTATTAGTCATCTTCCTGCCTTCACCTTCACAAATTTTTACAGAAAGGGACTGAAAAGGGGGCAAATACAGAGCCTAATAATACCTCTGACAATCCTGGTCCCTATCTCATCATAATTCAGGGAACTCCAGCCACGAAGGAGAAAAACTGTGGTTATTACTTATTTTTAGATTCTGATAGTGCCTAAAACCAGTTGTTTTTAAGTGCCTAAAACCAGTGACAGACCAGGGTGCTTGCACGATGGCTCCTCGTAAACACTGCAGCCCCTAATAACCTGCAGCCAAACACAAACACAAACACACACCCCATGCATGAGAACAGGCAGCTGAGGGGAGAGCCAATAAAGCAGGCAGGCAGTTCTAGCCAGCCGTGTGTTAATGAACTAGAAGTCCAGGCAAGCAGTGATGCTGGGAGAAGGTGGAGCTGAAAGCCTGGATAATGCTTAGAGGGGATTTGCAAAGATCAGGCTCATTAGTTGACTCATATGGGCAAAGCGATTTCGTGTAGCTGATGTCTGTAATACCATGATGCAGAAGCCAGTTTGGAAAAAGAAGAAAAAAGAAACTGCATGAGTCATCGCTTGAAATTAAAATCATAAAGATGAGCATAAAGTCATTGAGAGAACAGAACTAAGCAAGGTAGAAAGAATCAGCACACTTGGCAGGGAGTATGTGACAGTAATAGAGAGAAGGGGGGAAAATCCCCAATGCAGATATTTTATAAGTCAGGAATGAGCAATGGGTGGATAAAATTGCAACAGAGAACGAACAGAAGACACCACACAGGACAGGATGTCTGTTCCCAGTTGAACACCAGCTCTCTTATACAGGCAGTTCCTCACTTTTCTCATTTCTGGCCCCTCTGGCATCCCTGCTGATTTGCAACGTGAGCTGCCAAGCTCATATGTTATCAGAGCAACACTGTCAACATTAGGATTTTTTTTTTTAAATAAACCAAGGCCAGACAGTTTCAAAAGCTTCAAGAATTCTAACAAGAGCAATTCTACATTTCAAGAGTCCAGCTCCCCCAATACATAGCTTTAAAGCCGAAATTGATTAGGCATGAGAGCTCACTTGCATTTCTCAGGTGCACTAAGGATACTGCTACTTGCATTATTAGATACAGGATTTAAATGATACAGGATTTAAATGCTTCTTAACTTGAATAGCATACCATGAGAAACTGCTTTAGGTGCAATGCTGTGGGTGAAAAGTGAGTAATTTTAATTCAAGAGAAATGCCAGGCCAGTGAGGTTCAACCAATGAGGGCTGCAGCAAGAAGGCTCTCCTGTGATGACTGAGTGGATAAGCACAGGAGCCCTTAGCTGCACTGGTGACACAGGACTCAAACCCTTTTCTGTTAGGTCAGCAGAAAGTCTGTCTCTCTTTCTGAGGGGTTATTTTAATTATTATTTTCTTACCTGATTTATTCTATGTACTATACGTATTAAACAAGAATTGAATACTTTCAAACCTGTTTTGCTGGAGGGTATTTGGTTTTCAGCCATTCTTCTGGAGCTTTCGCTTTTACATCCCATCCAACAATGACTCCTGAGTAGCCCAGTCTTCTGTGAATTACCACCTGCCCCACACTGAACCGAACAGATTCGGGCTTTGGACTGCGAACGTAAGTTGATTCTAGTTTAAGAAAGAAAAAGACTTAGCAAGGAAAAGTGTTTGATTTAGTGTAATGAACATGTAAACAGACTTCCTCTGACTTCCAGTGCAACAGAGGACGAGAATGGGCAGTTCAATGACCCGATAAAATAAATAAGGAAAGAGATGATGCTCCCTCTCTCCTCCCTTCTTCTCTCATATTCCCCTCCCAATGTTATGACACAGCTTGACAAAGCAGCATCCGCTAAGGAAGGGCTATTAAATGAAAGGAGAAGTATAGCAGTTTTTTTAATGTGTCAGGGCATAACAGGCACAGCCAGACCTAGTCAGTAAAACAGACATCCACGTAGAGGGTGGTTTACCATATTGATACTGTGGCACAACACAGAAGGAAAACGTTTCGTTTTATATGAGATGAGTAATGTTTGGAGAGAAGGGAAAAAGAAGGGAAAGAAAAAGACCATCAATTACAAGGTAAGTGTAGATGTACACCCATTAGAATACACTACCACAAGCAAAATCAAAGCAACGCTGCAGTACCTGCAAAATAAGAATGGGCTGTTTCTTCATTTTCTCCACTTCCAACTTTCTTTTCTCCATAGTACCAGTTCCTAAAATGAACCAATGTTCAAACAAGTTTTGAGAAATTGAGTTTTAGGATAATCAGCCTTCAGATTATTTTAAAAGTAAAGCATACTGCAAAACATTTGATATGAAATTCATTATAATTTGAAACCCAAACAGAATGACAGTTTCACAGGAACAGCACTTTTAGGGAATATAAAAGAAAAAGGCTTTTTTTTAATCCTGGTTTAGCTTAAGTCTGTATGAATGCTTAAGGTTGATACCCTTTAACAAGATAAAAATGGAAAACTATGTCTTCTACTGTAGACATACAGACTTGTTTGTCCCTTGAAGGCTGGAATACAGGCAAAAGGTGCAAAATCTCCAGTCAGTTTCAACAGGAGAATGAGAGACATTTTCCCTTCATTACCTGCGTCATTCCGAAAACACTGTTTCAAAATTGCTCTCTTTTTAAGTTAGACTTAAGTAGAGACGATAAATATGTAACATCCTACCTTGTCTTTGATAGCCAGAGCTTTAAATGATCTGTCCACACATCCAGGCTCAAAAAAGATTTTGTGAAGCTTTTCCACCACACAATTATTCTTTAAAATATAAAATATATGAATTTAATTTTTAAGGTTTTGCTTCTGTAGCATAAAGGAAATATAAGTCAATGATTACGGAAAAAAGCTTCCACCAATAATATTCTTTCAGTCATTACTCATATCAGTAAGCCGTACCTGATTCTGGGAAATGCCTTTTTTCATGACCAGGCTGTTTTCTGTCTGTACTTAGACCACAGGCATTGCCAGCCAGCATC
>JAVCKT010096773.1:0-12562 GCA_032273925.1 Rhynchotus rufescens | reverse complement strand
ATGCTTGTGACATTTGAAATCTCATTTTACATATTTCGCAGTAACAGGTCCTGGCTTGTTCTTAAACATTAACTGGATGTCCTGAAACAGAGACTGGCATGAGCCTGCAGAATCAAGACCTACAAATGGAACACCAGCACCACCAAGTATTCAATTCGAATACAAGTGATGTCTAGAACTTACATATCCCTTCCAGAATGCACTAGAACATTCTAGGAACTTTATTTTGTTCAGTTTTAGTGGATATTAATTAAAATAGCTTTACAAACAAAGATAGACTGACAGATTCCAATATTCTCACACAGATAGATTAATTGAGGCCTTAATACACAGCACTGTGGATATCACCATCCAAGCTCAGGTATATTTTCAGTTCTCTTCAGCTACAGTTACTGTAGTAAAGGTTAACACAGTTCCTCTCTTTTTCTGGACATGATAAATACTTTTATCTGCGCCAAGAAAACTGTGCAAACAGTAATATTTCAAGACTGACAACTTCAACAGTAATACTTCAAGACTGACCTGTTTTGAACTTCCATTTTTCTTACCTTTTCTCTTTTTTTTGTTGTTGTTGTTGTTTCTTTTTCTGTTTGTTTCTTTTTGCTTATTTGTCTTAAAGATTCAATATAGAAGTAAAGGAAGTTGTCTGACTTGAACCTGATAGCCCCCAAAAGTCCTTGGTTACCATCTGCTTTCAAATAGGTCTAGACCAGTTGTGCAGAAGAAAGGCACATGAGCAATTGGAATGCTTTGGGGTCCTCTTGGTGAGCATCTTTAGTTTTACCTGAAAGGAATCCACAGTGAGACCACAAAATTGACCAGCAGATCTCTTTCATGATTTGTTCTCTAACAAGCAGACCCTATTAGCTATGTAGGATTTCCTGGGCCAAGAGGAAAAACCTCAAGAGCTGAGGGCCTTCACTGAAGAATAGGGGATGAACAAGAACCTTGTGTTCAGCGTAAGGATTTTGCTGAAAGGAGTAGAGACTCTAACAGTTGTATTGCAACTGAAATGAAAAGCATCTTACAGTACAGACTGTAAGATATAATTCTAACTGCTGTAATTTACGAAAAGAAAATGAAAACAAGTAACTCATTTGCCTGAATACTGGGCAACTAGCCACGAGCACTTCAAGGGTGATATAGATATTTTAAGTCAACTGTTCTTTCTGAGTTTAGTCCCCAGTTATTGGAAGATGCAGAGGTATTAAGTTCTCAGTTTATTTTGCTGTAATTGCCAGTGTTGTTTGCGGTATAGCTAAACTATGGCAATAAAATGGTTGCTTTGCTGCTTCTACTTGCTTGTCCTGATATGTTAGACAGAGGTATGGGATTTTTTTTGTTGTTGTTGTTTATTCATACTTTTAGATCAGGGATCCTTCATTTATAATCATAAATAAAAGTTTTTCAATATATACCTTTTTTGCTTTTTATGCTTTCTGTTTATACTTGGCACAGATTATAATTACAGTTTATGGTTCATCAAAATACAAATGTTCCTATTTCTGATAGAAGACTACATCTTCTCAATCACAGATAAATATTACATTCACAAATATTCACTTTTACATAGTTTTTACTGAACTTGATTTATAATATTTGCTATGTGCTTTTGAAAGTTTGGCTAATCTTAGTTCAAACAAGTAATTAACAAATGTGAATTTACTACAGTAACTTAAGACAAGTGATTCTTCCAGTTTTCTGAGAAATTTGGAATTGATTTCCTTCAAAACTGGCATATCTCAAAGTTTCAAAAGCTTCTTAAATTTCTATAGATTAAGAAACATTACACATCTTAAATGATCAGGAAAACAAAAACAAGATGCTACTACAGTACTTCTTTAAAACATAATTATCCAGAGCTTCAGCTGCTTAGAGCAGGTAGAACTCTAGTCTCTTGCACTGTTTTAAGATGCAGTCTGGATTATGTAACATGATGCATTCTCCCCTTCTCTCTTCTGCATTATGCTCTTATGATTTGAAAATTGTTTGTTAAAAATTCTTTGCATTCCAACATCTGTTTACTAACAGTTGATCTGTTTTAACAAACTTTTCAAACAATGTTTCTGGATGTCTTTTTTTTTTTAATAAAATTATATAAAAAACAAATATAAATAAATTCTGACACAATAGCACTATATAAACACTTGCATTTTGTTCAGAACAAGAACTCAGCAAAGATAATTAACTAAAATTACAGGGTTTTTGTCCAAAAATTCTGTAGTTACTGACAATTTTCCATTTTCCCCCATCTTATAATTATAAATGATCTATACGCCAGATCGCTCTGTTATTTTTCTATCCTCTCGTAACAAATAAAAGCTCAAGTTATAGCCTGCCTTCCTTCTTTATGCTATGCTGACTCCATCTCACTGGTTGCTCTCAGAAATGAATGAACAGAATAAATGTATGCTTAGAGTCCTTTCAAGACACAAATGATGCTCATAGGTAAGTGACATCAGTAGAGCCAGTAACAGCAAGAAAGGCTTACCTGCACTCACATGTCTTAATATACTTCCATTTTAATATACACATTCCACAGCAAATTGTCTGGGTAGATGAGCTATATTATTCATATGCAAATAGCTCCTCATAATCAATGAGACTTCTAGGTATTATTAATTTATTTATTGTCAAGTTTATTAATTATAGCTATATCTTCAACATCATTGATATACTCAGATTTAAGTTAGCACTTTTGTTTCCTTAAAATCATGTACAAAAGATGATAATATGACTGATCTGGCAATGTTGTCCCTAGAACAGTCTGGGATATCAACACATACCCAAGTGAGAAGAGTAGTGCATTTTCTTAAAAAAGGTAAAAATAGGAAAGGTACAAGGTCAAGCTAAGGTTTTGTGGTGGTTAATCCTTTCAGAAAAAAAAAAAAAAAAAAAGAATACTATTTTTCTTTATGGCAAGTGGAGCTGTTTTATGCTTTCCAAATGAAGTTATGGCATTATAAAGTTATATAATATAGCATTATTTTAATAATGTTGAGTTCCCAATTTTCTGTGAAGCTGTGTAAGACACATATTCAAGTAGATTGTCTACTCCCTTTGGTGAATTGGTTTTCTCTTGCCCTTGCTAGGATTCTTCTTATGAAGCCCAGAGGACTGAGGGATACATTTTTTCAATACTGTCAAACTCTGAGCGTCATGATCAAACACTAAATGACCACAGAAATCCTGAAATGTTGCTTTTTAAAAGTAATAGCACATCGATGACAAATTACTTTCTTCTGTTAAAGATCTGCAATGTGTTTATGGCTACTTCAAGAGCAGGAAAATGGACATGAGAATATGCACTTTAAGGATAATCCTATAAGGACTACTCTTTATCTAGTAGCTTATATGCAAAATGAAATTTTATCCAGAACATTAATTTTTACACATAACAGAAGGAGTTGATGATAGTGCAGCCAAGTTCCGAATTTATGGTGCATAAACAAGTCTTATGTATTCATGCAATATAATTAAAGTGTAACATAGCTGCACTGGTAAATAAAAATGAAAAAAAAAAAGGAAAAATAATCCCATTGCTACTTTGAGTCTATATAGACCTAAAGCCTGAATAAACATCTGACATCTGAAAGGTTTTCTTTGATATGAATGACAAAACTCTTATATTTGTAGGTGGATCCAAGAGTCTTTCATAAGCAACAATCTATTATAATTAATTCTAATTCTAATAGATTAGATTAATTATAATCTATTCTTTTTTCCTTACAATAAATATTTTCTTTGAAAGTATTTTTTACCATTTTGAAATTAAAATTATTCTTTGTGTACTAGATGACCTCTCACTTGAGTAGTCATCACTCGGGAGTAGATTTCAGAAATATTAATAAAGGCCATTAGACCAGGTTGTTTCTAATGGCAATAGATATATATCCAAGCCGTTAATTTATGTTTAAAAAGTATAGGCACATAAACTTTGAGAAATGTTTTGAACTAAGTCCAAATCTATTTGAATACAAGAAATAAAAGGAGTTGTCCTAGCATATGAGACATTAGAGAGGTATTCCTTATTTACTCATGTGATGTGCTTATTCTATACCTATAAAAGTAAGTATTTGTCTTTTATGGGATGTCATTTTTCATGCTTACTTCCAAGAAAATCAATCAAGCAACCAAAAAAATAAAAGAAAAAGAAAAATTCTTGAGGAAAAAATATTGCTATATATATATGAATCAGGAATGTAGAAAACTTTTTATTACTGGTAAAGTTAATTCAATGAAAAAAAAAGTCAACACTACCCTTGAACAATTATTGTGTCATATTTTTTTGTAGTTGCACTTTACCCAAGACTATCAACCTAGATATCAGCTTGAGTTGCTGTTTGCAGATAAAGAATGTAAGAAACTTAGCACTGATCATCGGATCAGCTCTTACTCTTGCTTCCTATTTGCTTTCTAGGGAAAAATGTGCCATTATTGAACTTTGTAAGAATAGCAGAAGGCTACAGCTATTTCTCACATACATCTGCACATTGGAGAAGACAGAGATTAATGAGGTAAAAAACAGACCCCAGTAAAACTCTTTTAGTAAAATTATATAAGGTGCCCATTAACCACAGTGAGGTCATCTCCTCCACAGATTTTAGAGATTCCCAGTATAATATTCTCATCTTAAAAGGAAAAGAATTGTCAAAAGCAATAAGAGAAGGGGATGAGGATATAAAAGATGAAGAAAAAGAAACAAGACAACATTCAAAAATGTCAGAGAGATGGCTAACAAAAATTTAAAAAGAGAGAAAAAAAAAAGAATCTCAAGGATACTTTTAGTCACTAGTGTCTTATACCTGATTAAAATGAAAAGATCATTACATTATATTTCATTTTGGAAAGATCAGAGGAGAGTTGTATGCCCTTTTCTCTTAGGACTGTAGTAGGAAAATTCAATTATGAATGTAAATGAACAGGAGGAAGTGAATAGAAATCTCCAGGACTCAAGTATAAAAAAAAAAAAAAAAAAAAAAACCCAAACGCTGGGTTAGGTAGATTCCATTCTAAAAATCATACATAAAGAAGTTTGACACTTGTTCTCATTCCTCCAGCAAAGACCCATATAAGAGAATTCTTACTGGCTTCTACTCTAGACAGCAAAAATAAAGAAAATAAATTTTTACAGAGACAAGAGACATCTATTTGTGAAACCAACACACATATATAGAGATCTATACATAGATGTATAAATACATACATATGCTAGTATTGTGAGTATATAATAAAGGATAAACACACACGTGTGTATAACATTTCACACACACACATAAAAGCACACACTTAAATCCAGTTCTTTTATAAGTGTATTACATGTATATCAACAAACAGTAAAGAAATATCCTTAGTCTTCTCAGGAAAGTAACTTTGGACAGTAAAGGTAATTAACTTAGGACAATAAGCATAGGCAAATTAAAGTTTGTTGGAAGTGCAGTGTGATATTCAAAGGTATTGATGGTAAGTTTGGGCTCATTTCTGATTATGAAATTACATTTGAAATAACCACCTACTTCTTCAAAATATGTGCACATCCATGCATACAGATCTCTCGGATTCAACTTCCAGTTTTCCTTTTATGCTTTTGTACAAACTTTGGTCAACATGCCATGTTGCAGAACTGCTCCTTTGATCCCACACCCTTGTTTAACCTTGACTGTGATTTTAGACTTCTTTACTCCCTCCTCTTGGGAAAAGCAACAAAAAACTCTTGTAGCAGTTGAAACTTCATTAAAACCTACAGAAGAAAGAAGAGACCTCCCACTGAACTCAGATAATAAGCAGCTCATGCCTCTAGCAGACAACTCATGCCCTTTAAAAAGAAAGAGGAATGAGAGGGAGAAAGTTGCACAGGCAATTGCACTGATTGTTCTTCTACCTTTCCTTCATGAAACAAACACCTAAAACTGTTCCAGTTCCAACTAGAGACATCAGGAATATACATTAAGGTAGTTAGGTCTCAGGAAGCAATGAGGTAGATAAAATTAAGTTATTGATTCACTACATCATATTTATGTGGACTGCACTGTCCTTTGCTTTTTTCCTTTCATATTTTATACATTGTCAAATTAATCTGAAGATAATGTAGTCATCTGACATGGAGGCATATTAAAATGCTCTCATTCCTTCTGGAGGAAAGAACGAAGACAGATTTGTGAATAGGTTTGCTGCAATGTCAAAGTGTCTGAAGTACAATCCCACCTTCCAGATATAACTTCAAAAATATTTATGTTTAAAATAACACTTTCCATACATATCCAGTAGCTGGCTGACTTTATAAAAGACACAAGACAGTATGATGTATCATACAAATCTAATTTCCTGGTACAAAAAGTAACTCTGAGGTAGTTCATCTAAAAGAATGGAAATTAACTCAGTTACTTTTCTGTGTGATATTTCTTTGTAATTTTTTTTAATCAAGACACTTTAAAAATAAAATGTTTGCTTATATAAATGTCATGAGTGACTGTAGAATAAGAAGACAGCTCTTAACTTGAAGGGGTTTTGCAAAAAGTTAAGACTATATATTGCACAAATACACAAGAACAGAGCAGGTATTTTCAGTAAAAGCTCCGTGCTTTTAACACAGGTCACCTAATACAGAGTGAATATAAATATTTTAGCACTAATTCACAAAAAGAACAACAATTTTTTTTCAACTATTAAAAGAAGGACAAAGATTTTCTGAAAGCATTAAACCCTTTTGACGATGAGTCAAAAATTCATTACTTGTTCAAATACAAATAGGTACACATTTTCTACAAACAAGGATACCTTTCAACTTGTTTCTAAGCTTGATGATGGAGACCTAGACATGAGTATACAAGACACTGAAAGTTAAAGCCATCCCCTAATAACTAAGACACATAAAATTTATTCTAAATTGTGAAATCTTTGCTATATCTTAAGAGATATAAGATCTCATCTTTATTTATGAAATGCCAAAGCCCTGGTATTTAGGAAGTTTGTATATATTTAGGAAGTTGGGAGATTATACTGAAGACCAGCTAATCTTTGGTGTTTTAAAATATCGCTGCAGTTGGGAGATATAATGATAATGAATTAATAATTTAAGTCAGGTCTTGTGATGAATACAGATGTTTCTGTTAATTAGAATATCCTTGACATTTCCATTTACTCATTTTGTTGGGACACTTGCCTATAAAAATCTAATAAACTCCTTCAAATCCTTAAATAAAAGGATTTTGGATAGTCATTTTATGTTTACTCACCTTCTCACATCCCTCCTTTATCTGTTGTCTAGAACATTGTAAATTAGAATATGAACAAGTATACATTTATCTCTTTAAAGTTCAGCAAAAGTTCAAAACTTCTCTAACATATTTTCTTGCTGAAGGCCAGGGCTAAAGGTCCAGTGGTTCTCGAATCAGTATCATAAAATGGGTTCCCAGACTCTTTGATAAGAAAATATATAGAAGCAAGTATTTGACCTGGCAAGTGGCCCTGATCTGCTGTTGAAAAAAACAGATTTTTTTTCAATTTTTTTTTGATTTTTTCTATTTTTTCTGTTTTTTTCTAAAAAAAAATAGAACATTGAGTTTCAAACTAAAGGGCAAATGAATTCAGATACACATGAATGTCCTTTCTCCAACGTAATACAAAAACAGACCAAGAAAGCTTGGGATTCTCTAACCACAATGCTAGAATGGACAAAATATTAGGGAAAGATAGCTGTGAGCTGCTATATTAAGCTGTGACCTGCTGTTCAATCCTTCTCTATGTCTGTCACCCATTACAGAATCAGTGAGGCAGATCCAATGCTTCCTTCTTTGCAAGTGCTGTGAAATTTCCACCAAAACTCCGTAAGATAGCAGTTTCCATTCATTCCAAATATGACATTGCAAATTCAGAGCATAGTTGAGACTGGAAAGTATTTTAACATTTTCAGACACTATCAAAATGGAGTTTTGTTTTTCATTTGTAAAAGGGGTGGGAGTAGAATGTCCTCATGGGGAAGCTCTGGAAATGTGGGTTAGATGAGTGGACAGTAGATTGAGATCTGGCTGGATGGCAGAGCTCAGAGCCTCATGATAAATGGGGCTGAGTTTAGCTGGAGGTCTGTGACCAGTGGTGTCCCCCAGGGGTAAGTACTGGGCCCAGCGCTCTTCACCTTGTTCATCAATGACTTGGAAAAGGGGGCAGAGTGCACCCTGAGCAAATTTGCAGACAATACTAAGCATTGGTGGAGTGGCCAACACTCTAGAGGGCTGTGCTGCCATTCAGAGGGACCTGGACAGGCTGGAGAGTTGGGCAGAGAGGAACCTCATGACGCTCAATAAGGACAAGTGCAGGGTCCTGCATCTGGGCAGGGATAACCCCAGGCACTTGTACAGATTAGGAATTGACCTACTGGAGATCAGCTCCGGATAAAGGGACCTGGGAGTCCTGGTTGACGCCAAATTAACATGAGTCAGCAGTGTGCCCTCGTGGCCAAGGCAGCCAATGGGATCCTGGCCTGCATAAGGATCAGTGCTGCCAACAGGTCAAGGGAGGTGATCCTGCCCCTTTCCTCACCTCTGGTGAGGTCACTCCTGGAGTACTGTGTGCAGTTCTGGGCTCCCCAGTATAAGAGGGATGTGGAGCTTGTAGAGAGGGTCCAGTGGCGAGCAACAAAGATGAATAAGGGATTAGAACATCTATCTTATGAGGAAAGAATAAGTGAGCTGGGCCTGGTTAGCCAGGTTGAGAAGGTTGAGAGAGTATCTGATTAATATATATAAATACTAAAGAGTGAATGTAGAGAGGGCCAAACTCTTCTCAGTGGTGGTCAGTGATAGGACAAGGGGTAATGGTTATAAGTTGAAACACAGAAAGTTTCATCTCCCTGTCTGGAAGAACTTCTTCACTGTGAGGGTGACAGGGCCCTGGAACAGGCTGCCCAGGGACTTTGTGGAGTATGCTTCTCTGGAGGTCTTCAAAATCCACCTGGATATGACTCTGTGCAATGTGCTCTGGATG
Source organism: Rhynchotus rufescens (assembly GCA_032273925.1). Taxonomy (NCBI): domain Eukaryota; kingdom Metazoa; phylum Chordata; class Aves; order Tinamiformes; family Tinamidae; genus Rhynchotus; species Rhynchotus rufescens. The sequence goes on along the minus strand of JAVCKT010096773.1, from coordinate 3,580 downwards.
TCCCTGCTGGAGCAGAGGGTTTGGACTATGTGAGGTCACTTCCAACCTTCACCACTCTGTGATTTTGTGAGAAGTAGACTGTGGATTAACTGGGTATCTTCAGCATGTGTCTATTCTGCTGGAGTTATAAGAATGGTGCCATTTCTTCAAATTTTGTTACTCCTTTTATCCTTTTGTTACTTCTTTTTATGCACCAAGGAAGGCACAGGAATAGTACTCTAAGGAGCACAGTGTTTTTCACTGTAGTGAAAAACATCTATTTCTTTTTAATGAAATAATCTTCTAAACATTACAATGTGTTAATCACCCAATAACCAGTGACATTGTTTAGATAATTATTAGAGATTTATGAAGCAGAGGTTATTGGATGTTAACTCTTAGCCACTAAAATTAATTCCCCAGCATTTATATTACCTGTATTAATAAGCTGTATATCCCATACTAGGGTTTCACTATGCATTTATAGATATGAAGGGAGGACATTCTTGATTTATTTATATTTAATTAAGCATTTGTTAAGTGAAGACATAGGACTCTAACTCTAAAATGTTAGCAAAGAGGACTCAGCAAGTATAAAGAAGTGAAGAAGTTCCAGTTTTATGTACAACTGCATGTCCCATGTGTACTATAGTACTGTGTACATTTTAACTACAAAACTTCAGACATGATTCATGATGATCAACTACGGGTTTCCATTGCATGAATCTTTGTATGGGCTGAACGATGATTTGTATTCAGAATATATTCTACTTACATATTTATTCCAATCTTATCACCAAGATATATGGGAGTATTTTAGTCTGAATGAGAAATGCTATTCTCAAGTAAAAGATGTCAATGCATACATGTTATTTTGAAACAAAGCCCAGACACTTTAAATATGTGAAAAAAGTTAAAGGGGCAGGTTGTAAAGGAGTGACAGTCAGCAATAATAATAGTAATATGACTAGTCTCTAAACTGCAAAAGGAAAAGCAATACAGATGTAGTAAATATGAGATTATATTTTTCAGACTAAAGGAAAAAGGTTTTCTGATCACACAAAATTTTCTGTCTATCAGATAGAGACAGGGCAGTGATCTACCAAGAAATAAAAAGTCTTCAGAAAAAGAAAGATGCTAATGACTTTTAAAATTTAGAGCTAGATTGTTCAGAACAACTTTACTTATGTGGATGTTATATGGATAGGAGATAAAGGAAGAATTTGACTGAAAGGAAATTAGTTAGCATACTGCACAGGTTCATGAACTTCATACAAACATTTATATCTCTCCAGATCAAAGTTAAAATGAGACACAACAGATGGACAGCATTAACATCTTGCTATGTTTTTGAAAAATAAATCTTGGAGTAGCGCTAGGCAAGACAGTACGTTAAGAACAGAGATTAGTGTGAATAATGAACTCAATTAAAATTTTATATTTAGATTTGTTTTCCACCTACTCACTACCTCAATACTGTTCTGAAATACTTAAAAAAAAAAGCACATTAGTAATTAAAAAAAATCTAGATCTGCTAAGCCACAGCAATAGAGTGAACTACATTTTCTGTTTTAATAGAGCTCAGCTTTGTTTGGGCCACCAGTAATAACTAACTAAAGAATGTAAATATGCTTTTCTTCATAGCAGAAATGAATACACATATTTATACACAGATGTAATAAGAAAGAGATCTAACTAAAATAGAAAAAAATATTGTAGAGATTTTAGATAAAAATATTGCAAGATTTCCTATCAAAGAGCTTCCAAAGAAAAGACCATGAAATCATTTGCCTAAAATTTTTTTTTTAGCTTATATGAATTGAAAACACATTTTCTAACATTTAGACTATAGGAGTTTTTTGTTGTTCAAAAAGGTGGGTGACATACACAAAAGATAACAAAAACTGGATGATGCATAATATATTAAAAATATTAATGAAGTCTTTTGTGGATCCTTAGTAGATTGCTGAAATTAAAGGTCTGCAGTACTTCAGACAAACAAAGTCAGGATGTAGAAATTAAAACAAATGAAACATTACAAAACGAATTTTCTTTACTAAACTAATTACTATGCATTATGTGGTCTGGAAGTTTTTAATTACATAGAGAATATATAATTATTTCCTCTGGCATGTAGGATTTAAGAGTAAATTTGAAAAGCTATGAAAAGAAATGTGCACCTTCAGAGATTAAGTGTGATAAAAGCTTGATTCCATTACAATAATTTGTCAGTTGCTGTATGATTAAAATGATACAGAATACTTAAGCTCTTTTTATTATTATTATGAAACTTATTACAATAGTTATTAGAAAGACTTATAAAAAGGTCAGGTCTGTGTGATGACTTATTCTTTCTGAAGTTATTTACTATAAATTATTTTTTTCCTTTATTATTTGGCATAAATCCACTCAATATGTGGTAGCCAATAGGAGATGCATTTTTATTACACATCACTGGAAGTAATTTTGTATAATAGGTAGAGCTGGTTTTCCAAATCTTGTGTGAGAACATCACAACATGGAACTCTGGAGAAAAAAATGATTACAAAAAAAAGAAGTTTGGAAAAAATGTCAAGTGAGACAATACCATGTCTGCTCATTTCTACAGAACATAAAAATGTAGGGTAACATATAACTATTTAGCAGTGGTCATCTTCCAAGTCTGAAGCATCCTGTGAGCTATGAAGTGGCCCCAGTGCCACTTTTCTTAGGCATGGAAAGGTGAGGTCAAAGAACAGTCCTAGCCCAAGTGAGTGAGTGAGTGTCAACCAACCGTTGGACCACTCATCCCTTGCAGGCAGAGTCACTGCTAGCTGCACTGTTTCCTGACTTTTCCCATTTCTATTGCTTCTGCTGGGTAAGTCAAATAACTCTGCACTTTTTCCTTTTTCTCCTGTCTTTCCCTGCCCATGAAAATCAATGAAAATACCTGCCTGCTAGGAAGGTAGAAAAATTATTTTCAAAATGTTGAATTTATGAACATTGTAGCAAACTTCTTAGTGCATGCATGGGCACACACACACAAATTACATAATACAATAATAGCTTGCAAGGAGTAATAGCTTGCAAGCAGTCAGGATGGTTTGGCTTTTGTAATGTAAAAAGACTACTTTTTCTCCAATATGTTGAGGTAGAACTGGAAGATCAAAAGATAAACATTTGCCTTGTGATCTGATGAGCAGTTGGACATAATGCAGCTACATGACCAGACTTTCCAAAGCCAAAAAAAAAAAAAAAAAAAAAAAAAAGTCTTAAAAGGATATTGAAATAAAAATACAGAATTGGTTATCTATATGCATAAACTGAAACATGGTTCACCTATTCTTATCTTGTAAAAATGTTCAACTTATCATATCTAGCTCAAGTTCTGAAGCATTTTACTGTGTCTGCCACAACTCAGGGGAGCCGAGCAATAGGCAAATCTGGACATAAAAAAACAAAAGAGTACCTCTTGCCAGATAGTCCATATACCATATTCCAATTTTGTTGCACCCTTAAAAACACAGTTTAAGAGGCAATCCTTTCAACCTGTACCATGAAAAATATACAAAAAGGCATTAGTTCTTTTTTTTAAGATAGACAAAAAGTCTTGTGACAGATA
>JAVCKT010096772.1:0-12562 GCA_032273925.1 Rhynchotus rufescens | reverse complement strand
GCACAGTAAAGAAGTTCCTCCTCACCTGGAGACGGAACTTCCTGTGCTCCAGCTTGTGCCCATTACCCCTCGTCCTAATCAGGCCTGACCAGGTCACATCAGGCCTGACCTAAATTCCCCCACTGCTGCACAAGCAGAACCCATAAATGTGTAAGGAGGAGCAAAGAGGAGCACAGCTCGCTCAAGCTAGGGGACGTGCTGGTGAGCAACACCTGGAGCTCATCTCGAGGTCAACGCAACCGCTCCACTGACTTGAATTTGGCTGGCGGGGAGGGACGCGAGTCGGTCCCACGTCTCCAGGCTTGGCTGCGCCTGGCAGAAAGGCAGAAGGTAACACAGAAAATGCCCTGCCCAGAACGAGCAGCTTCCACGGGAAGGGTTTCTTTGGGTATCGGCGTCGCAGCTGTACATCGCTGTATGGAGGAGAGGAAGGGTCAAGCTATAGGAGAGCACAAGCAAAATGCAGACCGCACAGAGAAAAAAATCTTTGGTATCTTTGGTATCATCAACACGATTAAAATTACAAATGGAAAAGTCAGTGAGGTAGCCTCTTTGGTTCTCACTAGAAATAGAAAGGTTTTTTCTTTTTTTTTCTTTTTTTTTCTTTTTCTTTTTTTTCTTTTTTTTCTTTTCTTTTTTTTTTTTTTTTACACACCCAGAAGTTCATTCTTGGAAGCAGCTAGTTTAAGGGTTTCTCTCTTTTTGCTTGTCACGTGTTGTTTTTCCCTCAGCTTACGTTTTCAGAAGCCCCAAAGTTCAGGCAAAATATCTCAGTGTCTTTGTTTTTCCCTAGAGTTTCTGAATGCACAGTTTTAGATTGGATATTCATTGCTTGTCCCCAAAACTTGCTCTGTTGCTCTGATAAAATCACCTGTAGTGCTATAAAGTCACTCTAAATAAAAAATAAAAACTATACAAGGGCATCCTGGGATGATGGTGAATAAGTTAAATAAATAAGTTATATTATGAAGGCTTTATGTGCCTTAATAAAAGTATATGTCTCACTTTATAATCAGATGGGAAGGGTTTAACTTAAATAATTTAAATGATGATGTTTAACAATTAAAATCAATTAAAAGAAGAAATTAAAATTAGGTTCATGATTTATGTAACTTGTTGTTTTTCCTTGTCTGTAACAGAACCTGGCTGCTTTATGAAGCAAAACTAACTTTTAAGTGTATTTGCTAACATAGGCTTGGCATCTATGATGCACTACAACACTAAAATGTATAAATAAACAAAATTAATCCAAAATTAAATGATTGAATTAAATAGTTACAAAAACTAACACTTGAGCTTGATCCTATAACCAGTGTTCAGGCAAAACTCCCACTGAAATTCAGAGACAAAATGAAACTACTTAGGATTTAGACTGAACAAAGATTTTGGGACCAGCTCTAAGACTAAATTAAATAAATTACATTATTGATAGATAATACATCGGGCTAAAACCCACAAGTGTCTGGAAAAAATAAAACCATTTTAAGCTTTGCATTTTTTAAAAAAATTAAACAATAGAAATTCTCCTTAATAAATATAAAGGAGGCCAAGTATAAAGTTTCCCCATGTCTTAAAAATACGTAGGTATTGTGACAAGCAAGAAACGCATTGTTTTTTTGGTTTTTTTTTCCAAAGCTAGCACACCCTTTCCAATGCTGTGTCGTTACCGTGTCTCGTTTTGGAAGAGGAGACCCCTATCCCCTTGAGCAGGTCCGAGTGTGGTTTGCTGGTTTAGTCCTTCGCAGGTCTTTGGATTCAGCTTTTGTTAAGAGAGATGCAGAATAAAGCTATTCAACCGAAGTAGGCAAGCACATTCCTTGTTCCTTCGCAGATGATTAAACACGATCCAAGGTTTCTTGAAAGTTGAATTCATCTCGGATGTGCCCGTGGTCGTAACTCCAAGCAGGCGGTAGAGAAGATGCTGGGATACTATCTGTACATACTAGTCTTTCATATTGAGATAAATAAATTAAAAAGAACAAGTTACATTACACAGCTATAGAGTCACAAATATATGGCATATAAACGTAATGTATCCGTTTGAGGATTTTTTTAAGTACGAACAGATAATCGTATATATTCTGCTCATAGGCGTATGTACAAATACCCAGTATAAACTATTGACGTTCCTCTTCTGAGACTGCTGCTGCATAAAGGCTGCAACAGCTGACAGTGAGATGGAAGATGCAACATAAGGCCATGAAAGATGCGGGGATAAAAAATGCAGCAGTATTTCTAGATGCCAAAATTACAGTGATTTGGGGAGGGGGAAACATGGGCTGTTGTGCAAGGAACCTTGCACGTCTTGCCAAGCAGGTCCTGCACCACGGGCAGTAACATTCACCTTGGTACTAACTGGTCAGTCTCATTAAACAGTTTCCACTGTGAGGCTGCAGACCAACGTCTGAAAGAGCAAGGCAAGAATTTAACCCATTGTACTGTGTAATGAGAGCTTTCAAAATTTGGAGAAAACTGAAAATCTCATCATAGATACTGTTTTTTACTATTTTATATTTGCCCTGGACGTTGCTAGCTACAAGCATTGGTGTGAACTCAAACCAAAACACCAAAAGATGCCTTCTGCTCGCCCTGGATGCTGCTTCTCCTGGCCCACTGGGCAGCCAGAGGTCCCTCACAGACCGTGGGGCCTGCGCAGGGATTTCTAATGTCTGCTTTCCAAAGAGAATTGGGCACTTGCTGCATTTGTTATCATCGGGACGAGGAGAACAAACCCTAAGGACTGTCTCGGCCTTGGCCCCGGGCCTTTTGCTCCATTTGGTGGTGTTGGCACCACGTGCTGCCCAGCAGCGATGCATGCGGGGCAGCATCGGCTTCCATGAGCCAGGGAAGGCTCCGGTGGCCACTGGGTTTATGGACTGGCGTGTGAAAAAGACCTGTCTCCAGGAGAGCTTGGTCACCCTTCACTCATCTTTTGCTTATAAAGCTCTAAACATTCCCCAACTGTCCAGAGGTATACTAAGGAAAACAAAACAAAACAAAACAAAACAAACCCCAAACATGGCACATTTCTCTTTGCCTCCGGGGAATGTGCCATGCAAGGGGCAGGATCAGTCCATCTGCGGATGTGCTTAATTTTAGAGTGTCCCACATGGAAAACAGACTTTGGTATGGGCACGTGCTTTGAAACACACTCCTTAGCTAATGCCTGAGATCCCCCTCTTCTCCAAGCCTCGCCTCTCTTCCTTGCCATTGCAGTAAGGTAGCAACAACTAAGAAATTATATTTGGTGTTTCGACTGGGGCTGGATTTCTCTCCTTTGCATGGCTGCAAAGGTCTTATGAGATGGAATATGAGACAAATAATGTGAAAAATAGCATTGCATAATACTGCTAGAAAATGCAGTAAAACACTTTCAAGATGAGAAATTACTTATGTGGTCAATACCACACTCAAAATGCAGATGCAGAGGTTGATTTGCAAGGACTCTCTTCAATGTGAACAAATGTAAAACTGAAATATGAACAGAACACTTCAGCTGGGCCCTAGTTCTGGCGCAAACACATGGAAACATGAGATACATCGGCCCAGACAGGAACCCTTTTTTTGTAGTTTTACCGCATGTTTGATCATGAGGTTTCTTTGGTTCATTTTTGAATCATGTATGATCTCTCTGGGGACGCTCTGTTTAAAGATGTTTTGATTCCCAGAGCTGGTATGTGCTGTTAGTTTAGTTGTGATGATGTTGAATTTTTCAGAAAACTTAAAGGTTCTGAGCAAAAAAGGCCTTTTTTTTAATGTCAAAACTGGAAAGTGGCTGCAATGATTTTGCAGATTTAGCTGAAAATAAGCCTTCATTTAACTGCAGAGCTGGAGCAAAATGATGCACTGAGTGCAACTCTGCTCCCGTCCTGAAGGTCAAATTTGGGTCTAGGTCTGAATGTTATGATTTGGCTCATCATGACTTTGACCAGCCAGGATAATCTGTCACAACGCATTATTGAATTGCCACATGGATTGCTGAAAGCTCATTTTCAGTTCAGGTCAGGCCCTGCTCTTGGTGCGCCAGACCCCAATGGCATCCGGCGCCCGCAATGAGCACCCAGCACCCGCACTGCGAGCTGGATCCCCCTGGGAGAGCGGACACAGGCTTGAAAACCCTCTCTCCCATACGGGAGCAGGGGTGCTAAAGCTCTACACACGCACAGGACCAGCTCTGGCGGGTAGAACAAGTGACATCCAGCTGACACATTTTGCACAGGTATTTGTGGACACAGAAGACAGAGTAGTTGAGTATCCCAACATCTTACACTTGGAGCCCGGGGAGCTCTCAAGAGCCCGTGGCGGGTGGAGATGGGAAGAGATAAATGGGAAGAGATAAAGAGATCGTCGGCGATGCTCTGCACGCTTCAGTCGTGCGAGAGGAGAAAAGCGAACTGCAAGAAAAGCTGCGAGAATCCTCATCTTTGGTATTGTAGCTGTTGAGGTTTTGGTTGCTCTGTTCCTTGTTCTTTGAAAAAACTGCATAGGCACAAATTAAAGACAATCTTCAACTTTAAGACTACTGAGCTGTCAAATGAAGCAGCAATCCTACTGGCTTTGCTCTGTTTTCCTTCTTGTCAACCCTTTTCTTGAAATCTGCTTCCGAAGACGTCCGCGATGTCTGTCAAAACACAGTGTGGTGTTCATTTCATTGGCTTCCTGACGCGCTTCCTTGCTTCTTACTTTCTTATTTTATTCTTTCGAATGGAACAGTTCGTTGCAGAAGAAGTAGGTGCAGAAAAAGTTTCTTTGGTTTCGATTAAGTAGTACATAAAAAAAGTCTCAAGTGTCTTTAGAGAATCGTGACAGCGTGTGGCTTCCCCCCCGGCGCGGCGGGCGCGGGGAAGGGGCCGCTCGCTGGTCCGCGCGCACGGCAGCGCCCGCGGCCGGGCTCCCGCGGGCGGCGTGGCCTCCGGGAGGCTCTCTGCTTTCCAAAACGGCGACGGAGGGAGGTGGCAGCTGCGGGATCTTTGGCGTGCGGAGCCCGGTCGCTTCGGTGTGCTGTGGTCTTGGCAGGTGGCGCGGACCGGCGTCGGGAGGGCTTAGCGATGGTGCCGGTGCTGCGGCGCTGGGGGCAGCCAGCAGCCGTAAGCAGCACGTCGAACGTGGCCAGGGACATCTGCAGGGCTTGTTTCTGGGGCCGCCTTCTGGGTTTTGGTTTTTTTCTCCTGCTTGAAAGTACCATAAAACTCCAATGCAGATTTTGATAAAATAAAGAAAAATACATCCGATGCTAAGCATGTCTCAGTAACCGTGACACGGCAAAGGGGAAACGAGATTCCTGGGAACGGAAAAGGACTTAATAATGACCTAAAAAAATCTAGATCTTTCCAAAATCTTGTGTTTGCTTCCATGTACTGTAGCAGTTAAATTGACCTCCTGAGTAAGCATCCGCATTATGCACAAACACAGAATTTGTGGCAAGCTGCAAACTGTGCTTGAGACCTTGTACTTGTTCACTAAGAGCTTTGCAAATCTGAGTGCGCCTGGCGGGAGCCGCCGCGGTGAGTCCAGACCGTACCTATTTCTACAGCTATTGGCCTTGTGCTTGATACTTTGAGCTCAAGTGAACTGGATTTTTCTGATCCCAGATGAAGCTATGTTCACCGATTTAACAAAAAAAAAAAAGTAAAAAAAAAAATTAAATTTGATCGCTTTTCTTCCTAAAACACTTAACAAAACCATGCCTGAGTTTTAAGGACTGGTTCTTGGGTTCCTGGCGTGTGTGGGAGGTTTGTGCTGTATGGCTGTGAGCTTTGGTACATCGCGGAGAGCCGAGGCTGAGCAGGAACCCGTGCCACGAACACCCGCTGGCTTCCCAGGCCTGCCTAGCCTGTCCTGAGCATAATTTTATATAGAAAGAGGTTAATTTTTGACTTGCGCCTTCTCGAACGGACTAAAAGCCATAGGAAGTGTCCTCTGCTTGCAGGAGGCGAGCCGTGGTTTGCAGGAGGATTGTGCTTTCGAGCCACCGGTGAAGGGCCGCGCCGCGCGCCCCGCTGCTCACGCTTTGGTGCAGGTGCTGGAGGCCGCCGAGGAGCCGCCCGTGCTCAGGTCGTCCTGCCACTTCTCCAGGCTGCGGCGCCGCGCGTTCATGAAGAAGTTGCTGACGGTGGTGAGCTCCAGGCCCAGCTGCTGGGAGATGGTGATCTGCATTTCTTTGGACGGACGCTTGTTCTCCTTGAAGATGGCAAAGAGCGTTCTGCGCTGGAGGTCGGTGAAGACCAGGCGGGATTTCTTCTGGGAGCTGCTCCTCTCCTTGCTCGGCTCCTGCTCCTTGCGCTTGCATGCTTGGGGAGGGACAGAGAAAGAGCAGGTCAGCACGTGTGGCCACCAGCAACGCGGGCGCGCACACAGAGAGTGCGGGGCAGGCCGGGCCCGCTGGAGCCCTCTAAGCAGAACTGCATACGTGGTGCCCCGTGTTTCCCCCTAAAACACGCACGTTTTTGGAAATGACTCTCAATTTTGGATGGGCAGTTAATTACTCTGCATTTGGGCAGGTGGTGCAGAGGCCGGTGCAGCACCCGTCCTGTGCACACTCGCCCTCCTCGCAGTGCCACCCAGGACACAGCCCCTGCCTTCTCCTGCACCTCGGAGCAAGACAGCAGTTGGAGATTTTCCACAGCTTTATTAAAGCCCCCTGGGAAACACGTCATTCTTCAGTCTCACTAACACTAGGATTAAACACTCAGCTTCTCTGTATTCGGTCTAGGACAGAAAATGCAAAAAGCATGCCTTTTTTCCATAATAGCTAACAAACATCAGTTCTTTGCAGATTTGTTTCATATCGTGACAAATAACAACTCTGGATTATTACTTGTTAATGCAACTGCACAGTCCCTAATCCATAATGCAAGCGGCACCGCCTAGGTGATTCATGCAGCAGAGCCTCGCACGGAGGAAATGCAGGTGGAAATTGATGTTACATGCATTTAGAATAAGTATTACATGCATTTTTTGAGGGAATAGATCATCCTTTCTCTGAGCTGCCCTCTCAAACATGTGCCTGAATAGTCTCCGTGGGCAAGAGATGCAGCTCCGTGCCATAAGTTTGTGGAAGGGACGAGCAGCAGAACTGGCACAAGTGCAACCTCCTCCAGCTTGCAAGTTTGCAGCCCAAAAGCATCCTCTCCAGGGCTCTGCACTGCACTGTCTGCACTTCCATTTGCAATGGGCAGAACCGGGGCTCCCTTCTCCTCTGCCTGCACATGGACACAATTCCCCGCAAGGAATTCCCCGGGAAGCGGTGCCCAAAACAGCTCCTGGCCCAAAATGCAGCTCTGTTTTGCTGTTGCTCAGACAGGCTCCCCTGAGTCCCATGTTCATCTTCTCCCTCTGCCCCAAGACGTGTGGATCCCGACTTTATTTGCTAATTGGGGAGTGCTGCAGTGCTCTCCAGCCCTGGATTAATTCAGCCTCTGCACAGGACTCGTACGGAGCCGCCAGGCCTCGGACGGGTTGGCCGGGGATGGTGACGCAGCTACACTGGGGCAGGCAGTCTGGTCACGCAGGGCTTTGCCTTTCCTCCTTCACTTCCTACTTATTCCGAAGCCTTGGGAAGGGCTTTTTCCTGTAGCTGTTGGTCATAGAGCCTCATTCCTAAGCCTGCGCGGGGGTGCAGCCCCCGTCCCCGCACGGCAGCCCCAGGTGCCCCCAGCAGCACCAGGAGCACTGCTGGGGACCCCGTGCCCGGCTTCCCCTTGTCACGAGGCTCGGGGGCCAGCGCTGGGCATGTTCAGGGTTAGAAACCCAACACACGAGGGTCGCAGCCATCTCCAACCCTGCACGGATGCACAGGCAGAGAGGACCTTCCCTTCATGCCCCCCGTTTGCCACCCTGCACCCCAGGGCCTTCCCAAGCTGCTCCCAGGGACACATCCAAGCTCCGGGAACGCAGCCCCGCTGCCTGCAAGCACCACGCGGGCCCGGCAAGCAGAACTTGGGATGCAGATGCTGCCAGGCAAGTGTCACGAAGCATGGGCTTCCCAGGCCCCTGCCAGGAGCAGGAACGGGTCTGGAAATGCCCCCCGTTGCAAACTGGGGGGCACTGCCCCGGGCGAGCAGGCGGGACGGGCGGAGCGAAGGTGCCTCATGCAGTCCAGCAGCGGCGGCCGCCCCGCCAATGTCCAGCCGCGCTAATGGCTCGTAAAAGAAATCAGCACAAGAGCTGATCTGTATTTATTAGCTCAAAGAGAACATCAAGTGCTGAAACCAATACCACCACCAAAGCATATCCAGGTTTAAAAATAGACTGATAAGGCTGTCTACACGAGGCAGCAAGATAAAAAAATCCATATGTTGACATGATTAGGTAATGTGCTGGGACAAAATGAGTAGAGGGAATTGGTAAGTGGCCAGATTTCTAGGCAGCCATATTAAAAATCTCTGCAGCTCGAAAATCCCACAGTAGAACCCGAGCCAAAATGTAGAATTCAGACTCTAGAAATGTCAGCAGCTAAAATACCCATCTGTGTATGTTTGAGAACGACACCTCCGTGGACGCGACCCAGGTGGGTATGGATCAGCTCATGTTTGTGCACGTGAGAAGGGTTCTTGTGCAGGGAGCTGGATCAGCTGAACGCGGGTCCTCCTTCCCTGGGTCTCGGCCGTGCTGCGCGGCTGGCTGCAGGGAGCTGCTGCTGGGAAAGAATTGTCCCGCTCGGAAACACCCGATGGGCCGAACGGGGAAAGAGGCGGCCCATGGATGGGACAGCACCGCGTCCCTCCCGCCAGCGCGGCCAGAGCGGGGTCGCGCCTGCACCAGTGTCCCCGGCCCTGCGGCCACCAGGGCCCTGTCGGGCACTGGGGCTTAGTGTGGGGGCACAGGTATATGGATTAAAAACGTGTTTATCTGTGTGAATATATATATATACATACTATATGTAGAATATTCAGTATTTTCTGGATAGGCTGGAGAAATGTTCCAAAGTGAGCAAGACAGTAGCTATCACTGATGGGTGCAAAACCCCCCAGGAGAGGGCAACGGGGCACACAGATTCAGGCCGGAGAGGAATCAAGTACAGGCCTATCTGGGATGACAGTTTATCACAAACAACGCGAGCTTCCCAGGGAAGTGAGAGAGATAGGAGCCAGAGAGTCACTGTCTCAAACAAGAACTGCACGGACAACAGAGGAAGTCAAGTAGTTTTTCCTGCAGCTGGCCTTGCAAGGTCTGAATGCATCCAGCTTGGGATATGCAATGGATAATTGTTCTTGCCCAAATTTAGACACTTAGGACAGTGCCATCTGCACCTGGGCTGCCTGCCGGGCTGGCCGGTGAACAGAAACCGCCGCTCAGGATGTGACTCCAGCGGGGCCGGGGATGAGCTAAATTGCACGCAGCTGTATTGATTTCAGTCTGCTGACCATAAAAACAGCCCACACAATTAGCCTAGATGCAAAGCCCTGCTGTGAGCTAGACCCGGTCAAGGGGAGTCCTCCTGCAGCGGCCTCCGGGAGGCCGGCGAGCGAGGCACGAGGCGGGGAGCACGGCCAGGCTGGCCGGGCTCGCGAGGGCCAGCGCGGCACACAGCACTGCACGCAAGGCTGCTCGGAGGAGGCTGCTGCTTCCCTCTCCCTACACCTGCCACAAGCAAAGCAACAAACAATTAGCTTGATTTGCAGCACACAGATTTGTAATTAGATGCTAGGAAAACCTTTGCATGAAGCTGTTAGTTGCTGCAGCTGCAGGTTCTTCTGGTGTCTTTGCCTTGGCAAGGCTGGGAGCAGAGCCCTGCTCATCCTGGCTCCCTGCTTCTCACCATGTCCTCTCCTCCACAGCCAGATCGCTCTGAACTTTTTGGATATTGTGCAACATCCCACCTGAATGACCACATGAAGTACCAACCTATGGCTTTGCTTTGGGTAGCCCCTTTAATGCACAATCTCGCCCAAACCTTTTCTGGAATTATATTGCATTTTTAAATGTTACTTTTCCTGTGAGAATCAACTTTCATCCCTATCTTTGTCTCACACTGAAGTTACCATTGGAGCTATCCATGGTTTGAGGCAGTGTGGATCAGAGAAGCACCTGGTGAATCAAGAACAAGTAATTGCAGCATTTTTATTACCACTTGTACTACTTCTTTCCCAACAACTGTCAGAGAAGAAGAAAGGGCAAGAGGCAGCTGAGAGAGACTGAAGCTGAGAGGCTTCAAAATTAAGGTGAAATGATGCAGCTCTATGTAGATAAGCAGGACTGGACCCTTCCGACATACCTGAATTTAAAGTCAGAGATCAAATCAGAAATCCTTAAAGCTACTCCTTAAAACTGAGGCTGTTTAAATGAACTTCGACAAGTGAGGGAGAGACACCTGGGAAGGCGGTGTTCCTAGAGCAGGTTTGGCCCTGGATCCCGCGGTGCCTCAGAGCAGCCCGGAGCGTGGGAGACTGAACGTTTTAGGTGTTTCTCCTTTCAGGGGAAGGAGCCTCACTTGCTTCGTGTTTCCCTTCCACCTCCCATCAGGAGACCATCCAGCCAAACAGCAAGTCCCTTCCCCATCCCTGTGCTCCTCCTGATGGCGTAAGGATAATTTTCCCTCTTTCTTTGTCTTTTTGTCTCAAATCCAGGGCCATGGTATGCTGAAGGCTGGGGATGGGAAAAGCTCCTGCATTTTTGCTGCAGTTTCTAATAGTTTCCGGGATACCAGGAAGATTCTAGTATTTCGTAACATCACTAATTTATATCCAGAGATACTCTGCGTATTGCAGCTATTGGTATCTTATAATAAATAATGCAAAGGTATGTGCTTTTCAATGCATTCAGTAAATACTTTCCTTGAACTGTTAAGTTTGCTCTTGAAAAGGAACCATAAAGGCAAATGTTTTTCCTTGACATGCATTTATCAGAAAAGAAAAATGGAGTGAGCACTCTAATAAAATACGTTTCTTATCCAGGAAACCTGCCTATGGATTGAGAGGCATTTTAATAGCACAAGAAAGGGAAGCAGCTGTCTTGGTTTTAAGAAGAACTTGATTATTTTAACTGCAATTAATCCTAAGTATATTATATGGAAGAAAATAGATAATTAATAATAATTGAAAGCTGTAACAGTGAGAGGAAAAAAAATAAAGAATTCATCCCTTTTCTGCTACCTCGGACTAAGGATGATTTCCATAGAAACAGTATAGATTAAGTTCAGAAGCAAATTCATTTATGCTTTACCTTATTTTTACATATATGGAAAGCCACTGCATTAAAACACATGAATAATGATTTAAAAACATGCCATCACTCTGCTGAATCAGACCCTGTGTGTTATGTCTCTAGAAAAGGGACAGTCAATCTTAAATAAGAAAAATTTTGTCCTGCAGCTAGAATTAAGAAAAGTTGCTTTTTTTAAAAGAAAAAATTAGTTGCTTTAAAATGATGAGATGGTTTACAGATTACTGAGAAAATCAGAATAAGCATGAAGATGCAGGGGAGGGGGCAATAAATGCAACGAGCCCCCAAATCTTTTCTTTTCTTCAGAAAAGACTCCTCTCCTTTAAGGTAAATATTCAGATTTGGTGATCTGAAGTACAGAGATTAAATTTTAGAATAAACTCTGATGATTTCTTACCCCAGCTTTTTTGTTGGTGTGGCTATATGGAAACCATAGCACTAGCACTGAGATTTCGCTGGTACAGATTGCACAAGCAAAGTGAAAACCAGGAGTAACTGCAAGAAAAGACAGTAGAGTTACTACTTGGTTATATCCTGATCCAGCAGAATGTTTATCCTGATCCAGCAGAATGTTTATGCACGAGTTCAGCTTTAAATATGCAAGATGCTCCCCTGGCCGCAGCCAGTGTGTTTGCAAGGCTGGGGTTAAACATATGCTGGCATATTTTGCTAGAGCAGGAGCAGGCAGTCTTTGCTCTTTGCCAGTAGCTGCAGCCGCTGTTCAACACCTTCCTCCCAAGCCCACCCTTCGGTGGGCATTGAGCATTCATGAAACAGGCCTGCCAAGTGAAATGCTCTGCTTATCACATGAGGAAGTAAAACCCAAACCTGGGTCTCAGGATGCACCCAGGAGTTGCAACCTGAACTGGATGCACAATGCAGGATTTTATTAATGTTTTATTTATGATCCAGAGAAGCCACAAGTTTGTTGATGTTCCCTTTGCAATAAAATCCCAATAACGGAACTTGAGACTGTGGTTATGGTGAAGCTATGATCAATAATGAAAACTTCTGCATCATCTTTGTAGATCTGCACCACGCGTTGCAACGGGGGCTCCTCTTTCCTCGGCACAGCAGCAACGCTGGGAAGGCTCCCAGCCTTGGTGCCAGCGCGAGACACCCGTGCAGGCTGGTGCTGTCACAGGGAGAGGTTGGTGACTTCCTTATACAACTATGCTTACGAGTTATCTCTATACTAAAAGCTCCAGAGATCGGCAATGCCCGTAATGAGCCACGGAAAAGCAAGGCATGCGATGCTGTCCAGGAGGCAGGTGTCCAGTGCAGTTGTGGTTCCTCCCTTGGACTGCTGGAAGGCAGGAGAGATGCCAGGAGAGATGCCAGGAGCCTTCCCTGCCCTCACCTGCGCTGCGCCCACGGGCGCCCCAGGGCTCTGTCCCCC
>JAVCKT010096771.1:0-12563 GCA_032273925.1 Rhynchotus rufescens | reverse complement strand
GGATTTGCAGATGGAAGAACCGAGATACTGCAGCAGGATACTTACTTTACATATTTGTCATTTTGTTTATGAAAAGTCATGGAATCTGAGTGAACAGTTAGCAAGTTGCTCACAAGGGTTGCTTGAAATTGTGTATGTATTTTATCTGAGTACCAGAGGAGAGATTTCAGTATGCTCCTTCTTCTACTTGTATTGCTCTGTTTATTCTACAAGAAACTCTGTTAGTCTGTCCTGTAAAATTATGCATTTGGAAGTGGGGTTTGGACGCTTTCAGTATTAACCTTTTGTTTAGTTTCCTGCTTTTATGATTGACACTGCACATTGTGAAAATGAACTGGCTCCTTCCAAAGGGGTCTAATTTGCTTCTTGTCCACGTGTGCTTGACTCTTCTGGGAAAGTGTGTGGAGTGCACAATAATAAAACTACTTGGATCTCTATTCTCTTCCTTAGCAGCCTCTGCATATGAATCAAGCTTAGCTGGATATCAAAGAATTACTTTCTGTTGAATAGGCCGCCTACTTGGGAATAAAACTGGTGTTTGCCATCCTCAGCTTTCTTTGAGTTGTAAAACATCTATTGCTTCACAGACGTGGAATCATGCGATCTCAGCACAGCATTGTGCTGTGCATATCTGCAGTCTGCACAGTAGCATCCAGTATGAGGGCAGCAACTCCAGATTTTCCTATGCTTTTCTCTTCTTTATGGCAGGATTATGGCAGTCCTTTCTCGTTCAGGACTCTTCAAACCTTTGAGGTCCCAAAGCCTTTGTTTTGCTTTCAGTGTACAAACAAGCACTGTGCAAATGACATAACTGGGATTATCTGCCCTACTTCTTTACAGGTGAGAGGAGCTGGCACTTTATTTCTAGGGAGAGCAGCAGTGGCATGAAGGTGAGTTAGAGATACAGCAGAATCTTCACATGGAAACTCAGCTATGTGCTTGTCAAGGTCAGCTAGCGGGAAGAGGCTCATGAAGAAACACTAGACACTTGAAAGTGGATGGAGAGAATACCATCATTGTGACTCCTAGACATCTCAATTAACAACATCTACCACAATAAAAGTGTTACTATTAATCATGGTAGTGTGGGAGATCATTTTTTACAGGGGCAGATAATTCTCCATTTATGTCAGTGTGGCTTTACTGCAGTGTGCTGTGAGACGATGCACACTATGCAGGAGCAATCTGACCAGCAGGAATTTAAGGTTTTGTGAATGTGGCTAACAGCTGAATCTAGATGCATGAACGAAGCGCTGTTGTAAGGCAGTAAAATTTTGAAAGGCAATTCTAATGACATAACCAATAATTTACGCACAAATGAAAAAAAAATCTAATGGTATTTTGAAGGGAACACTGTAAAAATTTAATCTTAGAATTTTCCAGCTTAAATTTCTAGATCTTCACAATCCTTTTAGTCTATGTGTAAATGAATTACTACTAAATAGTTTAGTGAAATATGGTTTCCATTGTGAAATCACCAGTGGGATATTTTAGTGTTTCTATTAGTTTCTACACAAGAATTTGAAACTCAAAGAGAGAGAAGGGGAGTTGTATGGTTATTCAGTTGGTTTGCTGCCTTTCTAATTTGCAGTTTGGGGAGCACAAAATTACTTGTCCAGCGTGTCACTCAGTGTACAGCAAGCAACTTGAAATGACTTGAGCTGAAAAACCAATTACTTCTGCAGTAGGAAAAAGGGCATGTGAATGTCCTGTCTCTTTTCCTAGGGAAACAGCATAATGGCACAGAGCATGTGTATTTAAAAAAAAAAAAAAAAAAGGATAATAAGTGTATTTTAAACCCCTACTGTATGCTGGACTTTTCGCTTTCTGAAATTCTCACTCCTGAGAAGCTTTTGTGTATGTGTGGGTATACATGCGTGGGTGTGTGAGAGAACATGGTGTCCTTTTGCTTTAATAGTTTATTTTATGTTATTGCTTTGTGTTTTGCAGTCCCTCTAGCTAATCTGCAATTATGTACTGAAGAAAGTAGGAACCAGGGGCCTAATATTACAGTAAATTAGGCAGTGAATTTCTACTTGAATTATTTAGTTTTGAATACAGCCTTTTTTCTAACTGAAGTACAGAAATAACACTTTAGGAATTAGGATCCTTGTCTCCTTCCTCAGCAACTAGGAGACAGCAGTCAAACAGTGAAGAAGAATCCTTTTTTTTTACACAATGATGGCTCTGGACCTTAGGGGTATTTCTCAGACCTTTATATTGCCTGTCTGGGACATTCAGTGGTCTAGTTGCTATGGCTACTGGGATTTTTAACTGTGTATAGAGCAGGAACAGAATAGTTTCTGTCCACAGTGTTGAAAATGAAGTTAGTTTGATTTACAAATTCACTTGGAGTAAGAGACTGTCTGCGTTATGAGTCTCAAAAAATGTTATTCTCTACTTATTTTTATTTCAGATGTTGCCAAAAGTAAACTGTGTTAGTAAAAAAGAAATTTATAGAGTTCGCCTTTTCCTGTTATCATTTATGAGGTACTTACTTTCTGTTGGAAGTGTGATCAGATTAGATTAGATCAGATTAGATTTCTTCTTATGTTCCATTTTTATTTAATGTGGACGTAGTAACATATCTATGGTCATGAATTTATTCATATTCCCATGAATATAGTGGGGTTTTTTTGATAAAAATTGTGCTCTGGTACCACCGAGAGGGGCTCAGATGAATTCTCTGAAGAATTCTCTCTGAATTCTCTTTTTTTTTTTGTTTGATACTATAAACGCCATAAAATTAGCTGTATCAAAAATTTGCTACTCTTGATTCTTTATGTGATGTTATGAATTCAGATTTCAAATTTTCACTACAAATAGTTGTGCATATTTAACCAAAAAAAAAGAAATCAGAATTTTTATTTCATCACTAATGACCTTTACTGCTGAGGTCATGTCAAAAAGTTTATTTGCATCTGATTTTCATCAGTTTCAGTCATTTCTTCTGTTGTGATGATTAATGAGGTTTGTTAAAAAGGTAGTATAGCCCCCTGTTTACTTAGCTATTTCTAGTTAATTGAGCTCAGAAGGATCAATTAATTCACAGATGTTAGAGGCCTGAGACCAGCACCACACTATACAGACAGATTAGCTATTTTGAATTTTATATTACTGAATTCAGAAGCACTTCTCTGGGTCCAGATGCATATTCAGGTCTGATCTCAACTCCTTGTAGCACCAGGTTTAGGCCAACACCTCCCCACTCAAACCTCTTGATTTCTTGCAGAAATGTACAAACTCTTCCAAGTAAGCTGTAAGCTGTGTAGTCAAAAGATATGAATGAGTAAGGAGAAAGTCCATACAAAAATTCCTCTCCTGGTCATCATTCTATTATTCTATTCTATAAAACAGGAGAGAATTAACAAAAAAAAAAAAAACACAGATTGAAGTGACTTACATTGATATTTAGTAACAAAGCTGGTTGCTTGTTTCAGAAGTACATCAAGAACCTTTTGTTCTAATTTAAATTGCAGTAGGCAAGATCTAAAAAAGCAATTTTAAAGTACTGGTAGTGGACATCAAGCTGGTCTTAACACTAAGATGGCAGAGACACATCCAATCAAACAAGGTGCTGATTGGCTTTACTGGCAGAATCAGGGTGCAACAGATAAATCTGTCCTGGTTACCACATTTTCTCATTTCTTGCCTTCACTTCTTTTTGCAGATTTATGCCCCATCTTGAGCCCCACTGGTGCAACCTGCACCTCTCTGCATCTCTCTGCTGCTGGATGACCTCTTCTGCCTCATGAAAGAGAAAGAGAAAGAAAGAAAGGGAGAAAAGGAGGCAAAGCCCTTTTTGGAAAGGCCCTTATGACAGCCGGATGTTCTGCTAGGGTTGCACATTGGTATCTCATGATATCTCCCATCCTCTGAGCCTACTTGTTCTCTTTCCTGCTGCACACACAGGTCCCACAGTTCCCTCCCCGCTACTTGTCAACTACAAGAATTTGAAAAGCCAGATCTACAATTCCCTGGATCCCTCCTGCTATGGATCCTGTAGCACTGGGCTTCCTTGAGCCCCTACAGCCTGCTTGAGGGGGCCTTTTCTCACCCCTTGGGCCCACAACACAAATTGTGCTCCAGAGAGAGGTAGATCTCTCAAGCCCAATCTCAACCATGTTTCTCAGCACTGAAGAATTTATACCTTTTATAAAGCAAAAGACAGACATGAAAGCTGCCCTTTTCAGTATTTACACTCAAGCTGAGTGAGTTATCTCTCGCCAGCATGAAAAGGAAGAGGAGGTCATATCTCTATGCACAGCTGCCAGTGAGAGAGAGCTTTGCCTTCAATCCCTGTGCTTCGTCTCCCCCTCATCCTGGCTGCCGCCTCCTCAGTTGCTGTGTGAAGGACTGCAGCAGTCTCAGCAGGCTACTGAAGCACCTGCTAACCCTTTGTGGTCCTGGGACCAAGCAAAAGGTGGTTGTTTTCTTGCACAGCCTGGCAGCAGAGGGAGGCAGCAGTGTTGGAAGACAGCGGTGTTGCTACCAGCACAGCCCCTGGCATGCTCTGCAGCAAAGGCAGCTCCTCTGACTCCTGAGGAAGGGTCGTGCATGCTTTGGCAAGCTCCCTGCAGCCCTTCCTGAAAGCTAGGGCAGCTCATCAGCAGCTGGCCAGGTCTGCTGTGGCTGTGCTAATACATCAAGCAGTGCCAGGACACATTGCTAGGCTTGATTATTTATATTGTTGAATTATTGAAATGCCCTCTGGCAAGCTTTTGTCCAAATAGTACTGCCCCACATGATTCCCAGGCACAATTCAGAAGCCAGCCTAGGCCAAGAACTGCTCCCAAATGCAGTGTAGCTGCAGCTGCAGCCCTGCAGAGGGTATGAGAGTGTAATAGCAAAGATACACCGTCTCATGCCGCTTGGTGTCAGTGTCACAGAGCAGCGTCAGGCATGCTTCATCTACAGTATTTGGCCTGTTCACTTTATTGGAAGATATTTATTTTCTCTAGCTTTTCATACGATTATGCTTTTTTGAAGAGTTGTGCAGAACCATTAGATCCTGCCCTTGATATGTTAGAGGAACTCTTTAAGGATGAAAAAAGAAGTGATAAAGATGCAAAAGGAGTTCAAGAGCCCTCACTCAGCTTAACACTATCCTGTTTTAAGGACGTAATTTGCCCTTATTCCTGAAAATCCTGTTTTAAGCATATAATTTGTCTCTCTATATATAAATTCCACATGTGCACATGCATACACAGGCACACACACTCATTCTTTCACACCTGGGAGATGCTGTATAAACACTTGAAATGGAAGAAGAGTTTCACATAAGAATTCTCTCAACCATAAAAGAATACACCAGTTCTATATATGGGTAACATATATGACATAGGGGTAACTGTATGACAAAATCTAAGCAAGAGTCCATACAGGAAAAGTACTCATGATGGAGAAATGCTATTGAGATGGTCAGTGAGAGAAAAAAATGTTATCATCTGAAACACACTCTTGCTGAATCACTTGTCCTATACATGACAAAAACCTCCGAAGGGTGAGACAGAGGACAGTCTTAATATTCCAATAAGCACCTTAGTGCTCTTGCAAATGCAAATTGTCACAGCATAAAGTTTTTCTTGGTTTTCCTCCTTTTTTTTTCCTTCTTTTTTTTTTCCCCTCAGAAGATTAAATATTTTGCAGCAACACAGGTGTTTTTTAAAAACAATAAATTTAATTTATTCTCTGTTGAATCAATGCAAATGCCTAGGCTTTGCTTTCTTGGTAACTCTTTCAAGTGAAGTTCTAGCTGTGAAAACTGAAGATTTAATACCTGCTGTTTTTTGGATGAACTTAATATCTTCTTGTATTCTGATCCAGGGACTACAAAGTAAGAGAAAGCAGCTCTGCTTTTATCTAAACTCCAAGCTAGAATTACAAAAGCATGCATCTTTGGGCTGAAAACATTTAGACAGCATTCTTTCCTTGTTTTACACTTACATTTGGAGAACATTAAACAATGACACTGACAATCTGACACTGACAATGACATCTTCTTAAGCCATAGCAGAAGATGCCATACGTATTCCTTTTTCCTGATATACCACATCCCTTCAAAGCAGACACCAGGATTTCAGAACCAGAAATTTTGAACATTTGAACATAAGACTTATTGAAGTCTTGGAAGAATCTTACTCATGGAAGGAATAGAAGAAGTCACTTTACTATTTCCCTGAATTTTGCTTCAGGTAAGAAGGGAAAAAGTTTAAACTTACACTTGTGTTCTTCTAGTTCACCAGTAGGTAAGAGTTTTCAACATCTGATTCAGCTTCTGATTTTCTCAGTAAGACAATTCCTTTGCAAGAATAGAACCAAACACCTTATTATAGCTTTAGATTTTTAACTGTAAACGTTTTTTTTTATGTTGCTATATATTTTACTTTTGTTATGACAATAACAAATTTCTAAAACCTTCAGAAGCTAACCTCAACCCTATGGACTTGGATCTCTTTTCACGCTGCTTTATAGCAGTGAAGATGCTTCTCTTGAAGATGGTAATGGTGAAGGGCCAAAGGTAAGGAAAAATGAGGCTTTCTGACAGCAATATTTTGATGGGGACTTAGGTTTGGTGCAGCTTTCAGGAGGAAAATGAAGATATGAATCTCCTTGATACTAAAATGTGTAATGAGACTTAGTTAACATGTTTTTGAATAAGTAATGGATTGTAGAATGAGGTGGTTGGGGAAAAAAATCGACAACTTGTTTTTTTTTTAATTCAGACTGTGGAAAAAAATATAGTTGTATTTAGATAAGGGAAGAAAGAGAAAGGAGGCAGTGATGGGAGGCAATTGCTGTGTAAAGCATTAGGAAGGAGTCATACTCAACAGAAAACAGTGAAGTCAAATCACTGAGCAAATATTCTTATTGTAAGATAGAATTAGGGATGTTACTTATTTAGAGCCTTTAGAAATCTATATAATTTATTAAATTATTCACACAAATGAAATCAGAGTGAAGATTTTTATGATTTAACAAAGACTTGGTCCCGTGTTCTCTAGGCTCTTCCTACTTTACCCACAGCTAGGTAAGTAGGTAAACTTTCTTGTTTATCTACTTGGGCTCATTGAAAAGTTCATAATAAGAATGTTTTTCAATCACTAAGCAACAGAAAAGGGAAACTTTTTCCACCTTGAAAGATCTGATATTCTATAATTTTGACCTTCCTTGTTTAAAAAAAAACAAACAAACATAATACTGTTTACTTTGATAGAAAGTATGAATCTATAACATCTATTCATTTTATAAGAAAAACATAATGAAAAGACCAAAGAAAATTACCACTACAACTTATTGGAAGTGATTAAAAGACAAAGTAAGTTAGATGATAAATTAAAAGAAGAAAAGCAGATAATTAGATTTTGCTGTTGCTGCAAAGCAGGGCATTATGTCTACTGCTCCCTATCCAGTCCGATCCAACTTAATCTTTTCCAGTCAACATGTTGTAGCAATGGTTAGATAAATTTCTGCTTGTATTGGTCAAAGTCATAGCATAATTTCATGTATAGCAACGGGCAGGGCTAAAAAAAGATATTCCTTGCACAGTTTCTAAGATAGGTCACAATGTGACCTCCATTCAAGCAATGTAGTCAAGACTAGGACTCAGCTCCTGGTAGCTGCCTGCCATGTGCTCTCAAGCTCCTAAGATGCGTGTGCCTGCCACAGTTATCTCCTGACTTAGCTGCCCTCCTCAATATAGGTAGTGTCTGCATAGTGTCTGTTAGAAAAAAATTATTAAAAGTTTGTGAAAAGAATCACACCTATGGTTCCAAATAAGTATATATATTTAAAGGAATATATTCCACATATCCCTATTTTTTACTATAATCTTTCTGAAACAATAAATTGTATCACTAAAAAAAAAAAGAAATCCTCAAGTTTTGTTTTGTATTGAAAATTTGCCATATGCAAAGTGATTATAGCCACTTCTCTTCTTTAGTTGAGTTGGAAAGTTCTTCTAAGTGACAACTGTCTTTGCCTGCCAATCAGTACTCTAAGAATCATCCATAAAAAAGTTTGAAATCTGGTCTAATTAAACTTTGAGTTAATATAATGCAGCACATAGCCTGTACTTGCGTCATTTGTGTTTTTGTTGGGTGAAATATCCCATTCTGAAAATCAAGGCTTGCAATATATTGCACTCAGGTAGTAAAAGTATGAATAAAGGGAGTTCTAGCCAGACATTCTGGGAGACAAAAGTAGAGTCTAGTAGTTTTTTTTTTTTTTCCAATGTAAAAAGTGGAACAAAATCTCCATCACAGTCT
The DNA here is from genome assembly GCA_032273925.1 of Rhynchotus rufescens. Lineage (NCBI taxonomy): Eukaryota > Metazoa > Chordata > Aves > Tinamiformes > Tinamidae > Rhynchotus > Rhynchotus rufescens. Next base: position 4,296 of record JAVCKT010096771.1, on the reverse strand, counting down.
ATCAATCAAATTAGTTGATCAATGCTTCCCTGCCTTATGTAGCTTTAGTACCACTCCCTTAAAAATTGTATTATCTGCTGTAGCCTTCACTCGGTTGATGCTAAATGTTTCTGGTATTTGTAGACTGAATGCAGCTGGTGTGCTAGTTAAGGTGCTGAGGTTCCTTGGGACTATATCAGGGAATAAATGCACTACAGCTGCAGTGCAGGAATAACAATAGGAAAGCTGTTGTAATAATTACTAATATCTACTGAACATGAAACCTTTGGGGAAATGTCTAAAATCCAAGAATAAAAAGTTATAAAGAACAGATTATACTACAATGCAAATGCATTAGAGCATTTCACTAGGCCATCATTGCAAAGATTTTTGTTCTATATAGGGAAATGGCTAAATATTTTCAAGCTGAACATTTCAAACAGAAAGGGAAACCACCTTTCTCTAAATTGCTATACTATCTGTATTTAAGAAAGTCTTACACAAATATAGGCCTTATCCTCCCAAGTCAACAGCTTCACAACAGACCAGTGATAGGACTGAAAAACTGTTGTGAAAAAAAAAGTTTCTGTTAATGATAAATTACCTGGTGAACCAGAACACTGTTTTAGTGTTGCAGAACAGTATAAAACAATGGTACAAAATAGAATACTTAAGTTAATTCCTACAGCTGTCATATTTTCATTTAAAAAGCTTTTAGAGGTACAGCAGTTATAGACCTATATGTATATTGTGATTTCTAGAAAGAAAAGTAACTGAACAACAGACAGGTTACATGCTCCCTGTTTTACCTTGCATGCTTTTATTTTACAGTTATGATCAAAGACTGCAAAAGAAAGAGCTCTCTGATATTTTTGGGAAATATCCAAAATGTAACACGTCTACAGTGGCTTTTTTTTTTTTTAGGTGCTTTTGAAGAATAAATAGGGAACTTTTTATGTTTTATGTTTGTAGAACGTTGGAACAGACAACTGTGGCTTATATGATGCTACAGATCTGAAGCCCTCCACTTAAGGAAGCTTCAGAAAAAAGATAGGGAGGCACCAAAAACTTACGAGTCAAGACTAAAAGGCTCTACCTAGAATTCTTAGAAAATTATCATTATTCAGCATCTCTCAAGGAGCCTTGTTCTTTAGGCTAAGACCTCAAGAAATTCCAATTTGAAGAGACCACTGGAACTCTGTATCACTCTATATTAGAACAAAGCAATCTTTGAAGTGCTTTAGTGTGGGGAAAGGCTTGGGCAAAGCTCTAGAGACAGTGGTCCAGGGATTTGACTTCTGTTTAGAATGTGCCAGATTCATCTGAATCAGTCTGAACACATGTGATCTCCCACAATTAAGACATGGACATCTGACTGTTCCTGAGATGGATGTCTTTAAAGGGCTTTGATGGGCAATTCCATCTTCAACTAGAGGAAATTTCTGAGAAGAAGTCACTGTTGAGCCCATTTTGCACAAAGATTTACCTTGATTAATGCCCCATCCTTTGTGAAAGACACAGCAAGAAATTTGACATTCCCAAATATTTATCTTCTGGTAGCAATCTTATCCGCATTCTGAAACTGTTCTGCAATGGGCTTAGAGCATGAAATAAGCCCTACTGAGCTGAGCCAAGGCGAGGTACAGGAAGATATGTGTCATGCAGATGATCTCTACTTGGTGCCTACAGCAATGATTTAGCCAGGGATGAGCTTAATAAAGAAATTGAGTATATCTTTGCTTGTTGCCTGGAAGCAACTGAAGTGAACTTTGCTAAAAGATAGAATCTTATCAAATGTTAGAATCTAGAAGGGAGGCAGTAGCAGAGAATGACAAGTAATTTTGAAAGGTTTGCAAAGAAACATGAGGTTTTTTCCAGTGGAAGTGGAACTAAATGGGCTAATGGACCAAGAAAGATATTTTGGGGAAAAAAAATATGGCTTTAAGGATACAGCTTCCTTTCTGTATGATGGCTCTTCTATATAAATTTTATTTTTTTACACTCCAAAATGCCCTGGAGGGATTAGTGCCCTGCTTACAGTTACATCCTCTTTGATTCATGTTGTCACTTTCTGACCGACAACATGTTTTCCCCTTTCACTTCAGGTAAAGGTGAGATGGTGCAAGAGGCAACACTGGCTCTAGGAATCCCTACTTCTCCCCACTAAGAAATATCCCAAATGGAGAAAATGCAACCTGCTTTTCCTACTAGCTCCATGGACCCATTCATATTGTGGACCATGATGTAGATGGACATATCTGAGGTAGTGGCAGACTGCCCTGTGTGTTTAGGTTCTTGTTACAGCGATATTTCTCCTCAAATTCTGTAAATAACCCTGAGGTAGACTTCAGTTTGCTTTCTTGGGATATCCCTATTCTATCCTGTTTCTTCTCATTCATCTGACTTTGTTCATCAATAGTTCATCAATCTCAAAGACATTTCTTCAATCAATGCTGTAGGATATTGTGGCATTGTGTTTCTCTCATTATCTTTGTTTTGTCCCATCTTTTTATCTAGTCCTCAGACACCTTCATTTTCTTTCTCTCTCCTCCTCTTGTAAGTTCCCTCTTACAAATGCTGTTTGATTTACCAGTGCGGTGGCTGCTGCCAGGAATAATGTCTGGATATCTTTGCAGACTCCTCTACTCTCATCTCCACACAAGTCTCCTGGTTCCCATCATCCCTGCTGTGCTTGGCAGGCTCTAACAAGACTCCAGCTGGAAGCCAGATTTCAGTTTAACATCACACTCACTCATTATTCTTTCAGTTTAGTTGCATCTCCAATATTGTGCTTGCCATTATCATTTTGCAGGTAGCAGGAACCTGAAAGAGAGAATTGGAGTGTTTCCATGCACTAGTCCTATTACCTGCTGAAATTTTAGTTGTTTAGATGTGTTTGTTAAACAGAAAATCTCTCTTAACTTTTCTGTCTGCTCAGGACTGCCTCAGATCTGAGGACACCCCTCTGAGGCTGCCTTATGCACCATGCTTGTCCTGGTAATGGGACAGTGGGCAGTGCAGAAGATTGAGATGTCCAGGCTTCTTTTTAAATTGGATAAAGTGAAAAGATAAAGAGCATATTTGGAAATGACATATAACTTCACATGGACACTTATCAAAACTTATAAAAAATTGTGGTTAATTATATACATTTAAAATGATAGGTCAAAATTAGTAAGTCCACAATAAAAAGTAATCACCTCTTCACTTTGTTCCTTCAAGATGTAATACATGGGAATTCTTAAATGTGTCATATATCTCCATATGCCCCTTAACTCACTTCCTGTACCTGAACAATGTACCATAAAGTCCTTTTGTGGCTGGGATTTGACTAATTATGTTGTTGTGCATATATACACATATATATGTGTCTATAGTGCATGTGTGATGTATTTTTGAGGGTTGACTGAATCATAGGTAATTGGGTCGAAACATGCAGATGATTGCAGGTAGATGACATTGGTGGCAACCAGGGATAGGTACTAATCACAGATAAATTAAAGCTATGATTTTCCAGGACTTTTGCTTGTGATTTCTTCATCTTTGAAAGAAGTATTTATGGAGACTTTAGGTGGCTCTGCTTCTTCTTGTTCCTAGACTCTCGGAAAGCCTGCATATGTGGATAGTTGGTGGTGGAGCCGCTCTTTATGAGAGAGAGCAACTGGAATACACAGAGCTCAACCTGGGGGTGGATGATGAGCAACTTGAGAGCTTGTGGGTAAGGATTAAAGGGCATGCTAACATGGGAGACACTGTGCTGGGTGTCTGCTACAGGCCCCCTGACCAGGATGAGAAGATTGATGAGGCCTTCTACAGACAGCTGGAAGTTGCCTTGCGGTCACAGGTACTGGCTCTCATGGGAGATTTCAACTACCCTCATATCAGCTGGAAAGACAACACGGTGAGGCACAAACAGTCCTGGAGGTTTCTGCAGTATGTTGACAATAACATTTTTACAGTTTGTGGAGGAGCCAATGAGGAGAAGTAGGCTACTGGACCTCATACTAACAAACAGAGAGGGACTTGTTAGAGATATGAAAGTAGAGGACAACCTTGGCTGCAGTGATCATGAGTTGGTGGAGTTCAGAATCCAAAGAGGAGGAAGCAGGGCTGTAAGTGGCCTTGTAACGATGAACCTCAGGCCAATTTTGGCCTCTTCAGGGACCTGCTAGGAAGGATTCCATGGGCTAGGGCTCTAGAAGGAAGAGGGGCCCAGGAGAGCTCGTTAGATTTCAAGCAGCACTTCCTCCATGCCCAGCAACAGTGCATCCCGGTGCATAAGAAGTCAGGCAGAGGGGGCAGGAGACCTGCGTGGAT